>JASGXE010019009.1:0-10610 GCA_030068105.1 Sinentomon sp. SZTP_YWyxl
GCTTTGGGACCCAGCTTGTTGAGTGGAAAGTTCTGGATTTAAGTTGATCGTGATTTAATGCTCCTTCATAGCAATCAGTTGTTTGCAGAAGAACAATCCTCAGAGACAATCTGGAGGAGTCAGAACCTGCAACGTTTGAATTTTATAGGAGATTGACTCAACCTGCTATAAGATCCACTGCAAACGTGACTCCAGGAGTTCTAATTGTTGCTACATTCGGCGATGATTTTATGGACGTAACTCGACTTCCTGGATGACATTTCGTTAATTCGTCCGCGTATGAGGCTAGCCAGAGCGGTCATGATTTTGAATTTGGATCGAACCGAAAGCACGGAAGGTGGCCACCAAGATGCAATAATTTGTGTCTGGATGAGGCAGAACTGTTAAAATCTGCTTCAAAGGCTGCATTAGTTTTTCCGAATGCTGGGCCAAACATGAATGTGTCCACAGGATGAAGTTTCAAGATTGATGCTCATCAACAGCAAAAACATGCAACAAACTGACCATTCTAAATTTTTGTGTTGTGGAACAACGTTTAAGATCACTTTGACAAAAAAAGACTGAAAACACATTTTCAAACCATGCAAAACCAGCAGGATCAAACCTGGCAATTTGGGTTACCTTTTTTTGGCCACCCTGAACTGACTGCAGCTGCCACCGGAAGTGGCAGTCTTTTCGAATAACTCTTTGCAACTCTTTACAGAGTTGTACCTACACTCTTCACAACCCTTGCACTGACCAGGGTATTTTCAATTCAAGTTTGTGGTCTCATCCTCTTGCATGATTGTTTTTCTCGGAATTGAAGAAACATGAAAAGTTCTTCATCAAACAATTTGACTTTTTGCTGCACTGTTGCGTTCGTTTTGTTCTTACCAAACTGGAAGTCTTCCTTCACCGTTCTTGTCTTTCGAAAACCAGGTGTTGATCGACTGTGGGAGGGGAGGAAGTCCTTTTCAAATATTGCCCGCAAGGCTATGAAATTGTGTCCCGAAGAAAACCATCATTTACCAAACGGAGGTTGCCTTAGTTTTCGCATGAGCTGGTTTTTCTGATCAAAATGATGAGAACATTATTGTTGCTTCGCCAAATGAAACGAGCTTGAAATTGAAAAAAAAATTGGAATGTTAACAAAAATCTCAGATCCAATGAAAATTGTATCCCGTCATTGTTGAATTCACGATGACCCGACATCGTTGGTGAGTTTTTGTAATTTTTCAATGTTTGCCTCCCCGGTCCGTACTCAAAAGACGTAGACGGCCCCAGTCCAATTGAATAGGGATAAAGCACAAACCGAATGTGTAAGCAACCCCACCCCGTCACGAAAAGAATAATATTATCATGAAGAAGATGGTTCGTCACAACGAGTAACGACGGACACCAACCAACCCAAGTGACCCACCTCGTCACTCGTCAGAGATAAATTCCTCACGATGAACAGATGAACAACGGAATGAGAAATGGAAGCCAATGAACCAACGAGGTTGATGATGAAGTCAGAATTAATTATTATCATTGAAAATCAAAGATGTAGAAAACAATCGACAACCAGCTGAAGACGATAATTATTGATTAGGGTCTCAAAATCGACCACATCCAGGAAAAATTACCAGTGATAGCACTCGAATTCAGAGTGTTGTGAAGTCCCATAGGTGAATTTCTGAGTGCAGCACTTATTCGTTCGTTTATTTCTTGAATCTGATGGCCTGGCGCATTTCTTCGAGCATGGAGGTCAGTGTTGGAAAATGCGGTCCCAATTGGATTTCCAATGTTGCATTTGTGGGCATCCCGTTGGTTAAACGCCCTGAGTGAAAAGTTACCCGGGTGTTGCATTTGAAAGTCACCTAAATTGGCAGCCTCACCTTTCTCGTGTAGCGATTTGGCCGAATTCTGTCCTTTACAGCACCAAGCGTGACTTCAGGAAATGCCCGAGAACAATTCGCGATCTTGCTTTCGAGTATAGCGGCGGCGGAATTAATGTACTCATGCATGTAAAAATTGCGACCGTTCAGATTTCGGTAAAAACTCCAAGCTGCAGAAATTAACGATCCTCCTTTTATGACCGAGGTCAAAATGTGACACCTCTTCTAGAACGGCGTTGTTGCAATCTGGCCATTTAATTTCTACCGCCTGCATAAGAATAAAAAGAAAGAAAAAAGTTTCGGAGGCAAGTAAAATGGGAAAAACACATGTGTGGGTACATTAATTCCGTTGCCACAACACAAAAGCCTTCTTCTCCCGAAGTGGGGAACCACATGAGGCACAGAAGCAGTGTGTTTGATATGGTGCTTTCCCTCTGCTGAAATCTCTTGCAATGTCGGACGAAACTCACAAGAATTATTTCAGTATTCCATGTTGTGTCAAACGAGTGTGGGTGGAGCGAACTTTTGGCTTACGAGTAGATGAACTTGCCACATCCCATCCTGATGCATAGAATCAAATTCTCATCTCAATATCAATCAGATCCTATTCTTAAGATGAATTCGAGGTTTAAAAAAATTAGACTCTGTTCTGATGGTTCCAGCATAGCATTGAGATTGAGAGAGATGTGAAAATGAAAGAAAACCACAGCAGCCCCTATACCTCACACAAAAATGTTTCATTTCATGACTTTTGAATCATCGACATCGACCAGAACTAAAAAAAGGAACACACCAACAATTAAAAAAAAAAAAAAAAAAAATAAAGAAAACAAAATCATCAGGTTCTCTGCGGTTCTGTTCTGCATGAAGGCCGAGCAAAATGAGATCAAAGAAGGTGCACGACTTGAAAATCTCAAACTGCCCAAAATACCTGTTGATCCAAAACGACACTGACAATTTCAGCTCCAATCGTCCATTCGAAAACCTTCGATAGCCGATTGCAAAAAACGCGTTTAAACACGGACAGCTGCCAAAAACACGTTCTTGCCCTTTGGCAGCTCATCTCTTCCAATTCAGAAAGCAAAAGAAGCACCCTGAGAGAAGAATGAAAGAGGAGGGGGAGTAGGAGGAAGGACACGGGGGAGGAGGTAGAGGAGGGGGAGAAGGGAGAATAGTCCACAAACAATGAAGAGAACAATGCCTCCTGCTGACAAGCACAGCACAGCAGCAGAAAAAAAAACAAAAATCAGAAAAACAGACCTGGATTGATTTCTGAATGAAAATGTGAAAACATTTTATAATTTGAAATATTCGTAACAGGATCAAAGACAGAAGACAATTAAGAGCCAACAGGCATCAGGATCAGGAATATCACATCAGTTACAATAAAAGCAATACCGATGCCAAAACAAACAAACTTTTATGAAACGGCCAGTCTCAAAGCGGGCAGCAAACAAATGCACCATCGATACGAGTGACTATTTTCATCTGACAGACAGGAATTATGCAAAGCAGACAGATCCACAACAACTAATGGGGACTATTCCTTGTTGTTTGCATAATCTGCAAATTTGTGCAGAAGCTCCGTAATTATATGTCTTTTTCCACCGAGTGTGTGAAAAGTCAAAAGAGTCTTCACACATTTCATTTTTTTGATTAACATCATAGAGTCATCGTTGATTGTGAATGATCAATCTTTCTGGAATGGGGGAATGGGGGGCAGGATTCGCTGTGAATGGGTGGGTGGAGCGCATTCGAGTCGCATCGCACTGCGCATGTATGAGCTTCTGGAATGGCATGATTTTCATCAAATATAAAAAAGAGATTTGAAGAAACAGCCTGCACCTTATTCAATCCCAGCGTAGTGTGCCAATTTTGAACACTTCATTCACCCTTGGCCATAATGATCCCACAATTCCCTTTATTGGGGTATCAACATGCGGACTTACTGCTATGCAAAAGTTGGTACAAGCAAACGTCATTAGCGTGTGGAAAGGCACAAATGATGCTTTTAACTGCGATTGCATGTGGCCTGTAACAATCCCACAATGGCAAAAGAACACGGCCATGTGACATGACATTGGTATGGGGAATGTAAAACCGCAGCCGTAACACCGTCCGAGTCTTTGTTGTTTGTCCAGTGAGCAGTGGCTCGTTTTCCGCAACTCAATGGTGTGAGTTCTGAGCTAACCCTGTTTTTGCCGTGCTGGCGTGTTGGTTTCCATTCCAGGTGCAGGGTATGGTTTGGCCTGGATGTTGTTGCGAGAAAACAGTGTTTTGGACTTGGAGCAGACAAGTTTCGGTCTGACAAACCAAGGTTCTCCTGCGAAGTGACATATTCTTAGTTTGACGCGTGAGCCACTAGCCACGGCTTGCGGGCTGGGGGCTGCAACTCTTGAATCTGCAGGTGCGGGCTGAGAAACCGGCACCTGTTACACCACCACAGTCGGGTGTATCCTACTAAATACCACACGCACCCGTCGGTTCCTCAGGTCAGGTTTGCTTTCGATGGGTCTCGAATGGAAGACAGAAGGGCCTGCAGCAATTGGATACGCATGGTGATTTTTCCAAGTCTCTCTCTTCCCCTCTCTGCTCCCCCCTCTCTCTCGCCCTCCCTCCCTCCATCTCCCTCTTTCTCCCCCTCTCTCTCTCTCACTCTTGGGATCCGAACTTGTAACATCAGCTGCACTGGAGAGGTGTCGCTCAATTCTGCTTAACCAGATGAACATCGGATCAGAGCACTGAGAGATGCCAAACAGGGCAATATTTTGTGTTGTTTGCAGGGCTCAAAACGCTGGACAAAAATGGGAATTGGTATCGGACCAAGTCAGAATGAAAAATAGGACATTGTTAGGGAGAAACAATAGGGAGAAATTTCACGAAAAGTCGAAAACAAAGAAAGACAAGCAAGCACACCCTCACCCTCCATCCATTTGCCAGCTTGTCTTGTCCTCTTCTATTTTTTATTTCCAAATATTCGTTAAATCTTAAAGATATTCTAAAAAATATCTTTTTTTCTCGATAAGAGAAAATCACAACATCAACTTCAATCAATCAAAAAAAAAAAAAAGTCAGAAAAACAGAAATGGATGGATTTCTGAATGAAAAGTGAAACAATTTATAATTTGTATTGTTTGGTACAGGATCAAAGATAGAATGCAATCAAAACAATCTTAAGAGCCAACAGGCATACGCAGTTGCAGGAATATCAGTTAAAAGCAATACCGATGCCAAAACAAACGAACAAGCAAACAATCTTTTCAGTAATGGCCAGTCTTAAAGCGGGCAGCACACAAATGCACCGGCATCCCATCGATACGAATGGTTAGTTTAATTCGACAGATATTCGTTTCGTATAATGCAGAAGCAGACAGATCCACAACTGCGATGGGGACAGGACAATTCCTTGAAGTTTGGTGTGACTGCGTTGCATTCTTTCTGCTCCAATCAAAAAGATGCTTGTGGCATAGCTGGACATAGCAGTCGGTCGGCCTTGGCACATTTTGTTTTGATGAAACAATGCAAAAAAAAAGCTCCGTTCCTGGTTCCAAGGACTGGAATGGGTGGGAATGGGAATGGGCAGGATTCGCTGTGAATGGGTAGTGTGGGTGGGACAGGTATGCGAGTCGCATCGCATCGCACTGCGCATGGATGAGCTTCTGGAATGGCAGGATTTTCGTCAAAGACAGAAAAAGAGGTTTGAATAAACAGCCTGAACCTTGCTCAATCACCCAGCATAAACCAACCTGGTCGTCAATGTAAAGACACTCTTTTGACAGGGATGGTGGAATCTGAAACAGACATAGAATCTCACTGGTTTTCTTGGCATTTGCTCAAATTTGAAGCACATCACACGCAACTATGATAACAATGTTCTATCCAGTAGATTTGCCAAACTTTGCATTTCCGGGAGTTGTCAAAACTTGAGTGGTGTCGGCTGTGGCTGCCAAATACATATCGGCCTACGGTAAAACTTTTCAATCGACCGCTACATTTGCATAACTAACTTCCGTAACATCATTATTTCTATTTCGACTTTGCCCTCTTCAAGCTAAAACCAAATCAAATGCAACCCAATACAAAAGCTAACCATTTCCTTATTCACTCACTGCAATCCAATAGCACACAAATACCCAAACTGTACATTGTCAACCATTGTGCCTCTTTAGTCTCAGTCCTCAGTCTCTGTCAATTGCTTGCTATCACCCTGCTGTATGACATGCGCCTATAATGACCGGGTAAGGTCACTAAAGTTTGATTACCAGCTACCACCCACATTCAGCTGCTGAAAGCGTTCAACCCAATCCCAAATAGATATGTAGGCTACACCATTTTAGATGGGGATGAAAGGATCAAGTCTGAATGAAAAATAGGACATTGTTGAATGAGAGAAATTTCACGAAACGAAAACAAAGAAACACAAGCAAGCACACCCTCACCCTCCACCCATTTGCCAGCTTGTCTTGTCCTCTTCTATTTTTTATTTCTAAATAATCGTTAAATCTTAAAGATATTCTAAAAATATCCTTTTTTTCTTGATAAGAGAAAATCACAACATCAACATCAATCACAGTCATTTGAAAAAGGAACTCACATCCGTCCTACGTGACATTGGCTGGCAGAAACCTTTTGAGTGGGGTGGGTGGGGTGGTACATTGATGTAGGAACTAAAAGGGAAAATCCATGTAGGACAGATTTTTGAGAGAAGAAAAAGAAATGATCAATAACTTTTGTTTCGCATTGCATTTTAAAGCATCTCGCTCAATAACAGGATCCACTTCCACATCCACTTCTGTGACTTTTCATCGAAATGTTGACGTTTGCATGACATTCCAAGTGGAACACCAAAAAGGTCAACTTTCAGCAGAACCAGAAAAAAGGAAAAAAATGATCACCTGTCACAAAACAAAGACGAGATTCTTTCTGGTGTCTTTAAACTTCCAAAAAGTTTTGCCCCCTTTCAAGTGCGACTCCACCTTGACATGGGTACCCACTGAGTGCACACAACACAACTGGATGACATACTCCATGACCATAGTCGAACAAGGTAAGAAGAAAAACATGCATGATACGAGTAAGAGCTGTGGAAGGAATGGGAAACAATGGGACAGCTCAACTGGGACACAGTCTCCTAGACACAGCCGTCTGGAACTGCGTCCGTCCAGGGTCTTGTCTGTGCGTTTTTCTACAACTTAACTATGCTTCACATTGCAAAAGAAGTTTCTTGTTTCGACTAGAAGCCTGCACTGAACATACTTTAGTTTGTTTCTCCAATCCAAAAAGAAAAGAAACATCTCATCATACGAGATGCGTTTCAAAAGTCTTTGACGTTTTCTTCTCAAACAAAATATACAGAAGATAAATCTTTGAAATTTTGTCAGTTTGTAATCTGATGCTTTCGCTGTAAATGTGTGCCAAATTTCTGCAGGGTTTTCATGCTTCATTGTGTGAAAAATGGATATTTCTGCTGGAGAATTGAAAAATTCATCAATTTCACAGAGTGGTTTTATAGACCTTCAAGGAAATTGGGGTCAAATCGTAACAAAGAGAGAAAACAAGCCAAAATTTGGCACGCATGTTACAAAAGCAAAAAGATTACAAACTGACAAAATTTCAAAGATTTATCTTCCGTATATTATTATTTTGTTTGAGAAGGAAACGTCAAAGACTTTTGAAACACACCTCGTGTGGTGAGTGCTTATTGCTTTTTCTTATCCAGCTCTTTGATACACTCAAGCCACTCAAGAACATATTGAGAATGAACTTGTGTATTCATTCGCCCAAGTGGAATTCATAAAAAAACCAGGTCGTTGGGTGGGGCAGCAGTAAGAGGAGAGGTGTACCGCCCCCCGTTCATCATACAAAGGCAATCCCAGGATATGATTTATGGTAGGGCTTTGGCTAAGACTGTCAGTCAGCATGTTCTAAAAACGAAGACCTCACTGTGGGGCCATTGAATGATAACTGATTGCAGGTTTTTTTATTCTCTTCGTGAAATTTACTGCATTTGGAGTCAAGGTCAGGTTCAAAACCGCTTGTATTATCACACTGCTTTTGCAAAATGGGTACCGTTGGCTGGCACTGGAAATATTTACGGTGGGTTCAAGCCCCCTGAACTTCCCCGGATGCGTATTTTATTAATCTATACGAATCGGGGGATATCCCGATTTGGCGCTCGGACAAAAAGCAAAATAATGCTTTATGTTCAGAGTGTATTCCTGCATTTTTGTGGCTCGGGAGTTTTACATGGAGGTAGATGGAAAAGTGCCCAATTCGTACAGATTAATCAAATACGCTCCCCGGATCGCCTTTGCCTCTCAACTGATAAATCTTTACCTGTTTTTGCCTTGGCCAAAGGAATACTCGTGGTTTATAAACAATTGAACTTCTGCCATTTTTTCACAAAACGAAAAACAGATACAAAAAAAAAAAACATAAATTTGGTCCCTTTCCAAAATGCTGAGCCATCAATCAAATTTTCCAAACGACAAATTTCTCCGATTAAACAAAGAAAAAAAAAAATAAATAGATATCCACAAGTGGTCACAATCGACG
This sequence comes from Sinentomon sp. SZTP_YWyxl, assembly GCA_030068105.1. NCBI lineage: Eukaryota > Metazoa > Arthropoda > Protura > Sinentomata > Sinentomidae > Sinentomon > Sinentomon sp. SZTP_YWyxl. The sequence continues at coordinate 8,415 of JASGXE010019009.1, forward strand.
ACAGCAAAATCAACTGAAATTTTGGCATATTAAAATTGTGTTCAAGTCCAACTGTCAACAAAATGCAACGCATAGGCAATTCAAGTAAAAAGAGTTAATATTTAGCGAACAAATACGTGCAGATTGAGATTGAGACTGGATAGTTGGATAGAAATAGATAGAATAGATTGAGACTAGTACAGTTAAACAACACCATTTCTCCGCAGGAAATCTAACTAAACAACACCATTTCTCCGCAGGAAATCTAAACACCATTTCTCCGCAGGAAATCTAACTAAACAACACCATTTCTCCGCAGGAAATCTAAACACCATTTCTCCACAGGAAATCTAAACACCATTTCTCCACAGGAAATCTAAACAACACCATTTCTCCGCAGGAAATCAAGTTCTTTCTTTGGTTGCAGCCAAAGTTTTTTCCTCATACAACTCGAATTTAAGCAAAAAATTATGTTTCAATTCAACCTATTCAGGTAATCAAAATACTAAACTCGGATAAATGAACACAAACTAAAGCATTAGCACTTGGTATGCCTGGAGCCTAAACCATTTTTTGATACATCAAGGCCAATTCAAATGGAAAAAGGGTTCAACCAGTCTAGACTTGCAAGATTTTCCCTAAAAAAATACATGGTTCCAAAAATGAAGGTAGCTCAAAATTGAATTGTATTTTATCTGAGAAATCTTCGTCGGAGACAAGTGATTTTCTTGCCTTCGGATGTTTTTTTTTTAAATTCCGATCACTTATGCCCTAGTCCATCCCTTTTCCCCAAAAACGCAAGGGTAGCAAATAAATAAACTACCCCAGCAGAAACAGGACATGGGGTGAGATCTTCACAATTGGTCTCACAGTAGAAGGCTCTACAACTTTGTCATTTGAACTGATCTTCAAGAAGCAACCGCTCGGGAGTTCAGAGTGAAACTATGCCTGAAGCATTTTTCGGTTCTATTTTTTCTACATTTTATTTTTTTGTTTTTTGTTTTTCTACAAGGGAGTGAAGGCCCAAACACTCACACGAAATTTTTCACTACCTCACACTTTCACTACCTCACGCTTTCACTACCTCATCATCTGTTTGGTATTCAGGGATACTTCACAGTTCCTTTCATTGCACAGAAATGGCTCGGTATAAAATCACCCCTAAAACATAACAAAGGGATGCAAAGGGAATGAAGCCATCATGGATGGCCTCGAGACGAGTAGAGTCTGCAACTTTGAACTCTAACTCTAATTTAAAGTTCACGGCTGTGACGAACGATTCCAGAGTGATTAAATGACGCTAGTGCAATTTGGCCACTGACAAAGGGGTGGACTTGGACACAAGACATCAGCTTTTTCTAAAAGCTGTTTCTGTTGTACGCAAATGAACTTCACTTGACCAGTCGGAGTAACAACCTCCAATGCATATTTTTGTAGATACGTAGCAATTCAACTTTTGAGGCAACTTACGTGAATCACCCTGCAGGCTGCAGATGTAGGAATTGTGAGACATTTCACACAAACATGTTAATAAAATGGAGGGGGGAGGGTAGAACACAATGGCATGGTGCACAGCACACATTTTCTAATGTCAATGAACTGGGAGTAAATGCATGGGAAAAACAAGATGCTGCATCCATTAATAAATTCTGTTCATGAATTATTTCTCTTACACTGCACACCTATGCATAACTACTGTCCTGTTTTCTATTGATTCTTCTTCAACTATAAGTCTGACCCCAGCCCCAGAGACCCCCCCATCAGATGCATTCAATACAACAAATTTAGCAATTATTGAGAAAATAATAAACAATAGTTCGGAAGCAGGGGTTACACAAGAAAATATCACGTCACATCAATTTTTATTCAAAATCATTGTGTTGGGTCAACAACCGAAGGGACATGATGCTCCAGATATGGGGACCAGAAAAAAGACAAACAAACAAGATTAAAAGGTTCGCTTCCAGGGAAGCCATGGTTTTGTCTTTTGCAGTGTAATAACTTTCGAAATGATTTCCAGCAGATGTAAAAACTGCAAAACCAGAAAGCTTGGCAAACTCAAATCAAAGTAAAAGTGCCATGTGTGGAAAATATGAGATGAGTGATGAGGAGAGTGATTCACGTCAAATTTGGTGCAATGAAAACGGTTTGCAATTTCCGATGATGACAGGGTTTCTGTAAAAATTTGGGGGAAAAAAAAGGCAAACTGGGTTTTTC
>JASGXE010019016.1:0-14842 GCA_030068105.1 Sinentomon sp. SZTP_YWyxl
TACGCCACCATCTTGATGTCATGAACTTAGGCATCCATTATGCCAGCACTCATGCATTTTCTGTGATTGATACCTACCTAAATGATGGTGATGGAGGGAGCAGAGATGGCATGAACTGTGACCATCTTTGGCAGAGGGCGATCTTTGGCACTGCGTTGCAGGCGATAGGCCTCTTAGGTTGGTACTATCTGTTACGCTGTGTTGTGATGCTTGGTCGTTCCTTGGGACCGAGGAATGGGCAATCCTGCCGAAATAGGATTTTCCTTTTTGACCTGGATCTCATCTCATTCCATTTTTTTTGCTTCCAATATGCCCCAATAATAGGTCAGCCAATATTCTCCATTGATATTCACCCTGATGGCTCACGATTTGCAACTGGTGGCCAAGGTTTGTTTTTTTTCTTTTGCTAGTTTTGTTTGATTCTGTAAGCAGTTTTCTGTTCACTTTTAAAGGGTTAGGATCCACTTGCTTTCACATGGTAACTAGAGTCCTTCATGAGGGGGGCACCAAGAGCAATTCCCCTTCACAATAAAATACCTTTTGGTGCAAAATCCTGGATCGTGACCACATGCAAGAAAATGGGTAGGTATCTTGCATGTGGTTTGCCAGGATTTTGCACCAAAAACACTACAATTTATATAGTCAAACTTTGTGGACTCCACCCCCAGGTCCCCTGCAGACAGAGCACATTGGGCAGACATCAGGGGAGTTTGGACCATCTTGAGTTTGCACACGACCATGTTCTGGTGCCGGGCTGCCCCCCTTACTGGGGCCAAATTCGCCACTAATATCTTCACATGGGCCTGTGTTTATTTTTATTTATTAGGTACCTACCTAATGCATTTCCTCCAAACATGCAACATTATTTTGTGAAAATGATTTCAATAAATGTAGGTATGGAATGGTGTTTTTTTGGTCAACATCTTGATTTGTGTGGCAGTTTTGGTCATAGAACTACTTTCACCTACACAAAGTTGTGTATGATTTTACACGGTATGGTCCCAAGTTTTCTTTACGAGAGTAGGCGAGGTTTTTTACAGGATGGCAAAAAGAATGAAAAAAAAAAAACTAGCTACGTTGGTATCTGCTTAGGTAGGCACGGGTACCTGATTTCAAAGTCCAACTTCGAGATATGGTAAGGTGTGCACTTTCCATTTTCCTTCTGAATGAATATTGGTGGGTGAATCCTCGCCTTCCCAAAAAGTATTAGATAGGTAGGCAGGGCTCGAAATTAAAATTTCAGGTAAGGAGCCTGTCGGGCATCCCGACTTATTTTTCATACTAGCCCGCTGGCAAAACCTCTAGCATGTCGGCAAGAAAAGTTGCGAAAAAGTGTCCTTCCAGATTGTGAGTTTCCCAATATGGGCCCCTCATGTGTGTTTGACATGTGTTCTATATGAGTGGCCCTATCTCACTTCACGACAGAATTGCGGCCCACATGGGGCCCGTATTTGCCCCACTTTGTATTGGAATACCACAATATGAGTCCCTGTTGGCCAGTACTGAGCCCACATAGGCTATATCCATACACAAGGGACCCAGTCGGCCCCATTATGAGGGATCCATAATGTCGGCAAGGACAAAAAATTTGAACTGACGACAAGCATTTTCATGTGTATTTTTGGCACCAGCAGTTTCAGAATAGTCACATTGGAAGCCCCTCAGGTCGAAGAGATGCCAGACTAGATAAAAGGCGATATCTCCGATAAAAAATTACAGAGAAAAATCATCAGTTGTATGGCAAAATGGGCATAACGCCATCCAGCCATAGCAATATCTTCAGTGTTCTCAGAGAGCCTGCAAGGGGAACTAGGAAGGCTAGTGATGTTCGGATACGCACAATGATCATGACGTAGGTAGATGATGTCACAATCCGTATGCAATGCTGAGCGACCGATAATTCTGTGGGTACATGGCAGAAGGGGATAAGTCAGTTTTGGCATTTTTTTTATCATCAAAAATTGTGTAGAACCAAGTCCTGCATGTTGTGTCAAAATGGGATATCTCCATCCCTACTCAATCTGGAGTTATGATGTTTTGAAATTCGGAATTAGGGGATAAGTCAGCGTTTTATCACCAAACTATGACCACTGTTTTGGCAGACTGAGGCAAGATGACTTATCCCTTCAATTAAACAATAATCAGATTTCTACCCGAGGGTCAGAATGGGACAAGTTGACATATCCCTTTCTGTCGTAACAATCTCGAATGTGTCACACTTCATATCCCCTTATGCCAGAACAAGCGCAATATTGAACATCCAGTTGCGGGCCAAAGCTGGCAGAAACTTTGCATTGCAACATGGTCGCAGAAGAAGAATCATCTGCTTGCACCAAGTTGCCAGAACAAGTGGCAGTTTCCTTTTGGCGACTAATATTGCATCTGAACAGGCCAACATCAAGAATCTGCAAACCAGCCAAACATGCTAAGTGCACTCATGGCAAAAAGAAATTCATTAAGTGAACAATGCTCTCTCTCTCTGCCATTGTTTGTGGGAGATGGGAAACAGCGTTGTTCTCCGAAGCTGAGCACGTTGAGAGAGAGAGAGAGAGAGAGAAAACACCCGCAACCAACATGTTTTCTAAAATCAAAAGCCCTGATGATGTTAAGAGAAGGACTGCTGCAACATGTCCACATGTTTCTGGTTGCTCTTTTGACATTGTTATCGAACTGCGCAGGGAGAGATGGGGGCACACTAAAGGCAATCAACATTTGCAGATTTTAAGAAAAGCGCAAAAACCAGGCCTTCCAGGAAAAAACCCTCCAGGAAGCAAACGAAATTCATAAATTTGTGATCTGAAGAAGGGCACATTAAAAAAGCCCACATCCAACATGTATTTTAAAAAAGAAAGCCGTAATGACGTTCATGGGAGAAGGGCTGCACAGGAAAATTTATAGACACTTTGGAGAGCGAAAAATGTGTCGCAACACTTTTGATGTGTTGATGCATGCTCAACGTAAATAGTTTGCAGGCATTAAAAATTCTTTGTTGTCAACAGTAACACAATACAAAAAGGAAAAATCAGTTGGGCTTCAAAAAAGCCCAACTAAAAAAAAAATCAAAAAAAATCAAAAAAAAAAAAAAAGGGCTTTGGGCCCTCTCCAAAAACCCTTCAGTTGCTTCCAGAAACCACCAGTGCTGTCAGACATGAAAAAGTAACCCCCCTGGGATAAGTCATCATAATTGTCCCCTTTTAACTTGACGAGATTGTTATGGCAACACAAATTGGGACAAGTCGTTATGTCCCTTTCTTACAAATCACCGCAGCATTAAAGTTTTATAATTTCCAACAAAATAAAATAGGATAAGTCATGAAAATGGGCAAAGAGCTGACAAAAATCTAGCTGGGAGGATGAAAAATTCGTACGTTCCTCCAAGGAGAAGTGCAGTTTGACATCCACTATCAACAAATTTGAATTTATCCAGAAAACTAAACAAAAAACAAAAAAACCATTTCCCCAAAACCTAAGAAAATGACTTATCTCATTCTGACTTGCACTCACAGAATTTGAATTTCAATTCGAATTTGCGAAAATTGAAACAAGTTAAATTTTGCAAAAATTCAGCATTTTGGATTTCTGTCGTCTGTAAAATCGAACGTTGTTTTTTTTTCGCACGATGCGCGCGTGTGGTGTGGATGCGGGCGCCCGGGCGGACGCAAGTTGACGAAGCGCACGCGAAATGTGTGTTGGCAATTGCCAGTCATTTGGATTTTTTGCCAAATGGAATTGCCAGTCATTTGGACTCAGTCCTGTTCGGTTGGTCCTGAAACACAGAATTTCCGATTTTAACTTGATTCTTTTTTAACTATCTTATTTAACTATCTTTTTTCACTGTCTGTGGGCAGGCAATTTTATTGATCTATATTGGTAGGTGATTCGGTTGTTACAAGCCCGTCGGGCTTCTTACGAGCATGATGTGCAAGCCCGCGCAAAATTTTAGGAGCCTCGGGCTTGCACCCTCCCACCAATTTCGAGCCCTGTAGGCAGGTAAATTATGATTTTTATAAAAATTCAATGTTTGCAGTCTGTCCAATTAAAGTTCAGATTTTAATTGTTGCTTAGGGAAAGCCACACAGACCACATACCAACCTAATGAGCTCCTGCTTTAACTTGTTATGCAGTGAGTTATCTGGTGGTCGAAAGAGGGCTAAATAAATAGCATGCATTTCTTCTGCTCATTCAGGTGTGTCACATTTAGAAGGCCATAAATGTTGACACGTATAATGAAGCAAACAAAATCATTTTTCGATAATTCGGTCGACGTTTATTTGGGTCAGTTGCACCAAAACGGTACCGTTGGACGTTTTTTGCAATAACTTTGTCATCTATCATCCGATTTTGATGAAATTTGGGTCAAAATAAAGGTTTTTTTGATGCCTCTCTGATTATGAAGTTCAATTTCTTGCAATGTTAATGTGATATGGAACAAATCCCATTTGAAGGGTCAAATTGTCCCACCCGCAACAATGGCAAACAGATTTCAGTTTGTTAGAAACATGCATTTTTCTGGAACCGTAAAAGCTATTATCATCTCAGATGGCTCATTATTTTCGTGTGTCCTTCTCCTTTTTTAATTTCAGATGGGTTGTGACATCCTTGCCTGTTGAAGCCACTTTTCATTCCAATCTTTGCATGGTCAGAGAATGCGAATAGATTTTGTCCCAACCCGCAACGGCCTCGCCAAGTTGTGATTGTTGTCAGAATGTTTCCATACATTCTTTAAACATCACCTTTGGGACATCATCAAAGAAAATAATGACAAAAGCCAAAGCCCAACTAACATTTTTGTCAATCCTGGGATAGAAATGGCCTAAAAACTTGATTTGTCCCATTTATATGTCCCACCCGCAACATGGCTTTTTGAACCAACAGAATGAATACAAAGCAAACAATCAGGCCTTATGTTTTTCCAAATTGTTCACTTAACTATTCATGCTAATTAATTAGTTTTAAAAGCTCATCCCAGTTGCTTGTGGTCACTTTTATAGCTATTTTGTCACTCCCAGAACATGTCCCACCCGCAACAGTTTTTGTGTTGCGGGTGGGACATTTATGTTGTTTCGGGTGGGACAGAACCTGCACTAAATCATTTATTTATCTTTCTTGTCTAGCTTGTAGTTTGCTAAAATGTCAAGTTCTACTGAAAGAAGTCAAAAGTTCCGTGCAAGGTTAAATGATCAGCCAGGTAAAAAGGTAGCTGCATTGGCCGCGGAAAGAATCCGAGACCAAAAACGCAGACAACAAAGGAGAGAGAAAATGCAGAAAAGCTCGGCGTTTAAAGCAAAGGAAAGAAGGAAGGAACGATTGCGGAAAAGAAAACAACGGATGAAGAAGAAGGCACTGCCATTGTGCAGCAGTACTGGAGCCGATAAGGTTTATTTTAGAAATGCAGTCCGGAAAATTCAAAGACGCGCATCATCAAAAACAGCACAACTTCAGAAGAAGATAACCGATTTGCAGAATGCGAACAGGCGTTTGAAAAGAGGACAATGTAAATCTCCGATACAAATCACGATTATCAATCAAGTTTTAACCCCAAATTCGAAGAAACGAATCAAATCTAAGCTCCAAGATATGTCTCATCGCAAAAGGGGAGTAAATGCTGCTGCCAGAGATTTGTTTGGTGTGAATTTGAGCAAGGGGAATTCCAGAAGAGTCAATCAATCGGATCTGAGGGCATCAATTGAATCGTTTGCCGAGGATGATAGTGTGTCGAAAGTCTGTCCAGATAAGAAAAAGTTCAAGAGAATTGGAGCCGAAAAGTGTCAGATTCGTTACCGACTAGACTATTTGAAGATACTACATGCCAAGTTTTTGGCAGAGAAATCAGTCGATTGCCATTTCTCCACTTTCACGAGATATTTTCCCAAGCATATTCTCAAGCCAAGGCTTGAGGATTGGGGCACATGCCTCTGCCGCAGATGTCTCAATCCCCAGCTGAAAATTGAAAAGCTTCAGGACCTGCAAGTTCCAGCAAGGAATATTTCAGCAGAGAGTTTTTCACTGCAACCTGATTTTCCAGAAAAAATACAGTCTTTGGACATTCCACAAAATCCTATTTCATACCAAAACTGGCAACTGGTTAAGATAGCAAGTGAGACTGGTTTCAGAAAAGTTAGTCGGAAAGAGATCGTCACGTCGGCTGTAGCAGAGTTTAAAGCATGCTTGCAGGAGGATATTGTGGCTCTGGATCAGCATTTGAAAAGGGCTTACAATCAATTTTCAGCAGTAAAGAGAATGAAATTTCTTTTGGCCAATTATGATGACATGGTTGTTATCCATGTTTTCTGAGTTGCTTACAAGCGATCTTGATGCACACTGCGAGCGCTGATCTCTGCCATCGGAATAGCAACTTCGATATTTTGGACAACAAATATGATAATTTTAAAGCATTTTCTACTTCTTATTTTGCAAATTGACAAGTGATTCTTAACACAGGCAGTTCCTACAACTTTTACCGAGTATTAAATGCTGAAAAAATAATGCAGTCTTTCTCAATGGTTGTCGGCGAAGCACTTTTTTCCTGTTGCGGGTGGGACAATACGCCGAGAGGTATGGTCATAAAAGGAGGCATAATTTTTGTGCTATTGATCTCTCTGATGCGCAAGTAACATTTTCTGAGAGGAAAAACATCCAGCTTTCTGGAAAGTACATGGAAATTTCCATCCTAGATGCTTTATTTTTTTGAAATGTCCCACCCGCAACAGTACCGTTTTGGTGCGACTGACCCATTTGCTCTGTGAAACTAATTGCACAGAAATTGCACTCAAAATGCAACGAATCAAATAGCAAAATAAATATGGTTTTCCCTTTTTTAGCAGACGACAATTACCAAGCTGCATGGATTTTCAGAGTTTTTTGAAAAATTCAGATGAAGATGAATGTCATTTTTTGCGTGTGTGACACATCGGTCGGCTGTTGTCACCACTTTCTCGATGATGTCTGCAGACGTGCACCACGCGTCGGTCGTCAGTGTGGTGAAATTGAAAATTGGTGTGAGACACGACACGTCGATCACGCTTCACTGTTTATGGCAGCACCAACTCAGTGTTAGCACAGCCTGAAAGTATAAGTTAGCCAATCAACTGAAATGCACTTTGCTGCCATAAAAACCATTTGTATGATTGTGCTTCATGTCACTGAGTAAAAGAATTAACCAGAAACTGCCACCTGTAGTTCCAGTAGTCACATGGCATGGTGTCTTGTTTGTTTTCTGTGATCACAGGTGTTAGTGTAGAATAGCGTTAGCATTATGAAAATGCCAATATCTGCATTCAAAAATGCAGTGTGCAGTCAGCACATGCACAGGCCATGAAAATGAAAAAAATAGAAACACAAGAAATGGGAAATTCCCACATGAATACATAATGTTTCTCTTCGTAACCGCAGTTAGGGGTTGGCTAACATTGAAACCTATGGAAGTGCATTGTTTTCCAAAACTGGGTTCTTCTTGGGTGAATATCCTTAGGAGGCAACAGGATAGGATGGGTCATGATTTTAAGTTCTATTGGTAGGATTCAGACATATAGGCCAATCTAACCAATAAGATGAATTTTTTACCTAATGTACAAATGTGGTAAGAAAAAACATGTCATAAAATTCTCCATGTCATAAAATTCTCCTCACCACACATTTGAATAATAATTAGGCCTGAGTAGGTACCTCCTCTGTCCTTTTGTCTGCTTTACACTTCTTATCACTACATGCCTAATCATTCAATTTTTAGGTGATGACTGTGGTCGTATTGTCATTTGGAACATGGGACCTGTTGCTAACGAGAATGAAGAGGAAAATGATTCAATACCACGCATGCTATGCCAACTGGACAACCACATTGGTAAGCTGCTTGGTTTGGCTGACTTTGCCCCTCTGTCCACCAAGGCCAGTCAGTCCCAGGTTGGAAGTTAGAGGAAATAATTGTAGAATAAAAATAATTGTAAAAGGAAATAATTGTAGAAGAAAGAAAATCATTCAACTTGTTTGTAACAAGAGCTCATATCGATCTCAGTAACAAGAGCTCACAGGTATCGATCTTATTTTGACGAATCACATGATATTGTTTCTTTTAACTGTGCCCTGATTTTGTTAAAAATGTAGGTGTATTTTTTTTTTTGTTTTTGCTGAAAGACTTCCTGTTGGTAGGGACCTACTTGATGAATAGAAATAACAAGAATACACAAACAGGGTGTCTGAAAAGTAACTCCCTGTTTTTGTTTGCTGATTGCACCAAACTGCTGGCCATGCTCGTAAGTTCTTTTGCCTCAAGGGAGAGATCAACCTCTAAGGTTTTGTTCACATGCCTCTGCCGCAGATGTCTCAATCCCCAGCTGAAAATTGAAAAGCTTCAGGACCTGCAAGTTCTAGCAAGGAATATTTCAGCAGAGAGTTTTTCACTGCAACCTGATTTTCCAGAAAAAATACAGTCTTTGGACATTCCACAAAATCCTATTTCATACCAAAACTGTTTTTTATGACCAGACGTGGTACCCAGGAATTGTGGTTGCAAAGAATCCAGAAAGCCGGAGATACACTATAAAATGCATGCAAGCAGTTGGAGCAAGTGTCATTTTCAGTTGGCCTGATGACAAACATGAGGATATCCAAGACTACCATGAAGATGACATAATTGGGAAAATACGTGTGCCACTTTGATGTCTCATCAAGAATGGGCCATTACGTCTTTTCTGAATTGCTTACAAGCGATCTTGATGCACACTGCGAGCGCAGATCTCTGCCATCGAAATAGCAACTTCGATATTTTGGACAACAAATATGATAATTTAAAACATTTTCTACTTCTTATTTTGCAAATTGACAAGTGATTCTTAACACAGGCAGTTCCTACAACTTTTACTGAGTATTAAATGCTGAAAAAATAATGCAGTCTTTCTCAATGGTTGTCGGCGAAGCACTTTTTTCCTGTTGTGGGTGGGACAATACGCGAGAGGTATGGTCATAAAAGGAGGCATAATTTTTGTGCTATTGATTCTCTCTGATGCACAAGTAACATTTTCTGAGAGGAAAAACATCCAGCTTTCTGGAAAGTACATGGAAATTTCCATCCTAGATGCTTTATTTTTTTGAAATGTCCCACCCGCAACAGTACCGTTTTGGTGCAACTGACCCAGGTATATTGCTGAAATAAGATAGTGAAGCAAAGCAAAGCAAAGCTTAAAGAAGGCTCTTGGAACAGATCAAGGGAGCGGGAGAAGGTTGAAATTTATCAGGGAGTCACTGCAGACATTTCTGAAGAAATTTCTGGTGCAATTCTGATGTGTGGCACTTGTTTTTCATCTTTTATTGCACATTTTCTCTTTAAGGAACACACTAAAACATGAGGAAGAAAACGAAATATCGATTTTTTTTGTCAAATATTAGTGATACCCTCCCTTTATTAAACCCTATATAACCTGATATATTAACCTTCTGCCCCCGCGAAGCGAGAATACTCAGATTTTCCCAAAGAACCTGAAACAGGAAGCTTTCAAGGGTTATACGGGTAGCGAGGATACTCACCAAAAAATAAAAATTCCGAAATACCCTGTAGTTTTTCTTTGTATAGGCACATCATAAGCAAATTCGGGAGCGGATGATACTCTGCAGAGTTTTCTCAGTTGGCGAAAATCTTCGCTGACCATTTTCAATCAATACTTTCCCGTCAATTTTTCGTTTTCTGTGAAGGTTGCTGCATTTGCAACGCGTCAGGCCGTTATTGTGAAGTGTCTACAGGGACCCGTGTGGTGGGTGGCATGGTGGTGATGGGGTTGCATCAGAGTAAAGGGACCAGGCAATAAAGATGCGTGTTTGGATTTTGGTTACGTCTTCAAGAAGGCGGAAACCAGATGCTTTTGTTTTCGCAGGAATTGTTTTGAAGATAACGGCGTTCAAAGTTGGATGACTTTTTCATTGGTTGTGCCGTGTTTGAAATGACGCTGACTCAGTGTTTCTGATCCAATTGGGATGTGTGTGGTGTTGCTCGAACGGGAATTGAATTGGCTTTCCTCGTCGTTCGGCCGCGATGTCTCATTTGGTGTCTAATGATTGAATATTGTGATGTAAAAGTTTTCGTCAGTTCAAGGTGGAAATTATCGCCTCCCGTACCGGGATTTTTGAAGTGATATGGCATGATTTTTAAAAAGTCTGCCTTCGATCGAAAGGCTAACGGGTGTTGCCGCAATTTACCATAACGAAAATTGCTTTTGGCAACATGGAAATATTCCTTCTTTTTTAACCGTTTCTCCTATTTTTGGATCTTTTGAAATGGAAAGTGACTTTGCGTGAACAAAACTGCTTCAGTCTATCACACGGTTGCCGATCTTAAATAAATTTAAGATTGGCAGCTCCCTGTACATACTGGACCCCTTGTACATATTGGATCACCATCGAACCAGAAGAAGGAATGTGTTTTCCGGAAGAGAAATGACGAAATTGAAATCATTCTGGTAAGTGAAATTTAGAAAAATGCAATGGTTTTTTTAAATTCAAAATTTTATGTTTTTTGTTCCACAGGGTTACAGAGCAAATTTATCAAAGTTACCTACATTTTTCGTAATTAAAAAAAATTGTTAATTTTGAACAAAAATGGGCCGGTTTTTGGTCCAGGGACAAAAACCGATCATTGTCGCCTCCCTTCATTTGATCATTTTCCGCCGGCGGCAGAAGGTTAAGATCAAGAAAAATCTTTATTTATTTTTCAATGAAACGATCAGCAACCCGGCACGTCTTTCAGCTGTTCGACAAGGAACAGAGTAACTTTAAAATTGGGGAAGGGGGTGATAGACAACAAATGGATAAGCTAGCTTAATCTGAAAAAGCTATCACACATAATATGGCATAAACTGGTAACCGTACCTCGGTTGTTGAAGGCTCTGTTCAGGAAATGGAACTGTGTGAATATCGATCCTTGTCATGGTAGTCGACTGGAAGTATTTGTTAGTTTTTGAACGTTTCATCTCAACCCATCTTAGCTCAACCACAGCACCCTCAACCAATCCTTTTGGATAGACAATGTTGGACAAACAGTTCAGATAGACAAACACTGTGTCAGGAGTGTCCAAGTCTTTCAAATGCAGACGGATAATTTTATCACCTGTTGATTGGTAAAACAAAAAAAAAAAAAACAGATAAGATATGCAACCTAACACCAATGAAAAGATTATAATTGACAGGGCTGTTATGGCCAAGTGCAATCCCTAAGGCTGTGGCAAAGCCCGCTTACGAGATCTCATTCATCATGCTTTAAACCAAAACCAGACAGAATTTTCAAAAACAACTCGAAATGTCCATTTTCGAACATAAAATTTGGTCAGACTTTTTCGGAAACATCACCAGTTTGGGGCGTTTTAGGGATACTTTCGCAGTGTTCCAGGATGAAAGAAAGCACCAGAAAGCAATATTCTGTGCCGAAACCTAAAGAAAAATTCAAAATATGTAAATTAGTGAATTTAGTGACCAATTGTAGAAACAGGTAGCAAATTAGTAACCAGTCCTTTTATTTAGAAACTTTTAGGGGTCTGTAAAGATAGCATGAACACACTCCAGTTAAAAGAATGGACTAAAACTAAGGACATACATTGCATTGTAGGATGCCTGCGCTCTACACGTCTGCTTTACAAAAGCAGTTTTCTGGCTAAAGTGTAGAGCACCGTCTTCATCTTCAAACGTAACAGCTGCCTTCTGCGAGTTTCAGAACATTTCAACACATGTACAAGGGCATGAACACTCGCACTGCACTGAAAAGAATGCACTAAAACTAAGGACATTGGATATACTTCAGGGACCTTATTCAAATTAATCTGCTAAATTTAGAAGCTGCTAAGCTAGCAGCTCCTTAGCAGAACGATTTTGGCAGGTTGCAAGCAGGTGGCTGGCAGGACAGAAGTTCTTATTCAAATTCCCTGCGCGACTGCAGACAGAAACGCACTGAAACAGATGCGTGAGGCGAAGAATCGAGTTGTCTTTTATGACTGTTTGTCGAGTGGATCATTTAGCTCAGTGGTTGAATTTCCGCCTTCAAGTTCAAAGGACCCGAGTTCGAACCCCGGACGATGCAAAATTTTTCCAACTTGATTGTTCATTGGATTCGATTGAGATCAACCTGTATAATTAAATTGTTGATTGTGAAAAAAAATTGTCCACCTTCAGTTTGGAAATTATTGTGGATTTTAGCAGTGTGTTGCGGGTTTTATAATTTTTGCATGCTGTTGTCAAAGGAACAAGAAAATTCTGTCGATTGGTGCCGCTTTCATCGTGAGGAAGGAAACATTTCCAACTTTTTCCTCATTTTTGTGCGTTTTTTGAAGACACGAGTAATGCGCCTTCAGCAGGGTTTTTCACCAAAAGATTGGCAATTTTGCAGACATCCATCACAAATTTATCTCAGGATTTGAAAGTTGCCCATGAGGACGGACGCACCAGAAGGCTGGATAGACCGCGTCCCCCACAGTTGAAAAATGTTTTTGTCAAATTCAGAGAATAAACCACATTGTTGCCATCCAAAAATAAACCCAAGATTCCTCTTGATTGTTGGGGCTTGATCGTCCCCTACACTCGTGATCCACTGCTGCTCTGCCCTTTGGATCTTTTTTGTGCACATTTTTGTTCTTGTTCTTGTCATTGAAAGATGGTGACATCAGGGATGGGCAAGGTAGGGTACCTTAGAGGGGGGGTAAACAGGTCTTCGACGGGGGGGGGGGGGTATGGCACCGAAAATGCAGGGGGTCTGGGGCTGTGCCCCCCAGCGGGGGTCCAGGGGGCAACGCCCCCGGCAGGGGGATTGGGGGACAGCATCCCCCAAAAGCTGAAACTTTTTTGAAAAATTAGGGGTCCTCAGATGCCATTTTACGACATTTCATGTCCTTTTTTTCTTATCCTGGAGGGTCTGCAGTCGCAATAGATTGAGCAAGGAAATAACTGTCAGACACGACTTTCTGGATGAGTTTTTTTTTTCATTTTACCATTATCTGCAAATGAAAACAGAAAATATAAAAGAAACAGAATGTTGCTATTGAAGTCCTGACGTGTGCAGGGCACACCACCAGGACTTCAGCCAAGGTTCCCCTCAGAAAGAGGCTACAGGGGGTGACCTCGGCCGAAGGTCGAGATTACCCCTCCCCCCTAGTTTTTTTCCGGCAGGGGAATCAAAACAGGAAGGACAAAAGAAACAGAATTTTGCTATTGAAGTCCTTCCTGGTGTGTGCAGGACACACACCAGGATTTCGGCCAAAGGTACCCTTGGAAAAAGGCCAGGGGGGTAACCTTAGCCAAAGGCCGAGGTTACCCCCCCCCCCTTTGGCTTAGGTTACCCCCCAAGCCTTTTTCCAGCAGGGGAATCAAAACAGGAAGTAGGTACAAACGAAACAGAATGTTGCTATTGAAGTCCTTCCTGGTGTGTGCAGAGCACACACCAGGAAGGACTTAAATAGCAACATTCTTGGGGGGGGTGGTTGGGGGGTAACCTCGGCTAAAGGCCGAGGTTACTCCCCCTACCACCCCCCGAGCCTGTTTCGGCAGGGGAATCAAAACAGAAAGTTGGTACAAAAGAAACAACCCGCCTACTGAAGTCCTGGTTTGTGCCATGCACACACCAGGACTCTTTTCCCACCTTTTTCCGAGGGTACCCAAGGGTACCCTCGGAAAAAGGCTGGGCGGGTAACCTCGGCCGAAGGCCGGGGGTCGGCCGGGGGGAGGGGGTAACGCCCCCTATGCTCAACCCTGGTGACCATCATCACTCTGCCTCGCAGAGCCGGAATTGCATGAAAACAAAACAAACATATCCTGAAAATGAATGATCAAGTTGAACTCATTCATTTTCATCAGTTAGATTTCCATTATTGAGGATAGTGTGGGAACTTCTTGTTTCTTGCAACGGAAAAGAAGCAAGTTATGTCATAAAGGAGCGCAAACGAGGCAACAACATATTTTTTTTATATCTCGAATCACAGTCGGAGCGTTCTAGTGCAGCAAATGCTCAAATATTTTCAAAAGTGGGGGGTGCTACCTTGAAAGATGCTGCACGCCGATTCAAAATCTCCAATCTGCTGCAGGCTACGATAAAGAAAACCAATTAAAAATGTCGCAGCGCAGTGTTGTGTTCGGTAGCTCAAGCGATGCGTTCGAGGCTCTTTGTGCGGGTGCTCCGGGTTCGATTCCCGGCAAGGGATCATTTTGCTGATTGCATGCTGAAACTGCACCAAGTAAACTTTCAGGATCTTTAAGGCCACCTTGTGTTCTTCATTTTTAACACCCGATGCAAAAAGTGTTTTTGAACACGGAACAGAGAGAATCCCATTACCGAACACCATTGGAATGAAAACCAAAAATAAAAAAAATATTTGCAGAGTAAATCAACAAAAAAGAATGCTCCTCCAACGGTAAAATTAAAAAAAAAAAAAAAACGGTGGTTCTCTTGCAGAAAAAGAACCACGCGAAATTCTTTCGATTCGTAAACGAAAGGACTTAGCAGAACTTTACGAGGCGGACCGAGGCGCCTCTAACTTTTTTACATTGGTCAGATTGGAGGTGCTGCTAAGGTCCTGCTAAGTCTGAGAAGCTGCTAAACTCCTGCCATCGTCCGACTAAAGTCCTGCTAATTTAGCAGGTTGATTTGAATAAAGAAAATGAAACTTAGCAGGTCGGTAGCAGGACTTTTAACAGCTACTAAGCTTAGCAGGTTGATTTGAATAAGGTCCCAGGAAAAGAATGGGTGGGCTTAGAAGGCACAAAGCAACTTTCAGTGAGAAAAGAATGGTCTCAGATGGATCTCATGGTTCCTGGTTCTCCCTCCTTCCCTCCCTCCCATCCGGTCATCAAAAGGAAGAACTCTGTTCAACAAGGATGT
>JASGXE010019024.1:0-10593 GCA_030068105.1 Sinentomon sp. SZTP_YWyxl
GAACCAACCCTTTCGATTGCGATAGGTCTCAGCTTGTTGACCCTGAGGACACAAGATCGGTATATGGGTACAATCTATGGCACCGACAACGCCTGGAAAATTGGCGACACGGTAAAAAGACTCCTTCGTGACTGCTAGGGATGCAGGTGTTGATGGAAACCGAACAAACCGGCGCCGTAAACGTGCGAGGGCCGTCACAACCCGATGAAAGCAGCGGCCGGCTGTTGTACGATGTATGTTGATCAAATCTCCACCTACACGCTGAAACGTCCCGACGCGGAGAATCCTTAAGGCACACAGAATCTGCATCTGTGGTGGAAGCGTCATTCTCCATGTTGAGGCGTGGATCAGATCGGGCTCAATAAGTTCAGCAATCTCAAGAAATCCCTCTTTGGAAAAGCCGATTCTTTCCTGAAATTCCTGATCGGCATATTTCTCCAGGACATTTATGCGTGCTCTGAATGTATTGCCCGGCCTGACAATAATAGCCGGAACGACAACAGCATCCTCGACATCTTGTAGGTCCTCAATGTCCCTCAAATCATCCATGCTGGCTCGCTGTAAACACGCCCTCGAATCGCAGCGACAAAGCATCTACCTACTCTTGTCTTCTTGCGTGTTCTGTTTAGCCCATTTCCAACAGCGCAATGGAGCTCGGGCTGCCACTTCACCCGTGCCTTACGAGGGTCGAAATTAATCACCGCAAACGCATGCGAACGGTGTGAATTTTCCACCAAACTTCAACGGCAACTCGCATTTTTGCGACCTTTCTCACCGAGAAAAAACGATGCAGTTGAAGTTGAAGTCCGGTGCGAAATTTCCACGGAGCTGACGCGAAAACGCTTTCACACCGGACCCTTCTCTCCGTGAATCGAAACTTCCCAACTTTCAACGGCGGAAAAGCTTTTCCACCGGACCCTTCTCTCCGCTGTAATAAGTGTTCCATTTGGAACACTTATGGTGTTCCGAAACACCTAGTGTGTTCCAAATCTGTGACAGCAATGTCACAGATTTGGAACACATTAGGTGTTTCGGAACAGCTGTTCCAAATGGAACACTTATAGTGTTCCAAAAACAAAACGTGTGTTCCTAAAAGAACACCTCCCATCTAAGCCCATGTTAAAATATGGTGTTCCAAGCTGAACTTCGTGTTTAGAGTGTAGAGTCCCTTTTGACTGACACGCAGCTCGAAATTCATCCATTCAAAAATAATTCGCACGTTGAGATATCTTCAGAATCATTTTCGAACAGAGCCCGCCTCAGGAGGTTCCTGAATCCGCAGGCTTCGTCCGGTTCAAGCAAGCCACCAAATTCTCTCTATATGGTACCTATATGGCCTACGAATATTTCACCGGCGTTGAAGTTTGAATCCGCACTCAATTAAACAAACACCGCTGAAAAGTGAAATGTCCACTTGAATAATTGCTGCTTGTTTGTTTTGCTCCGCGGAACTTCCCATTCGCGCCCAGGAGCCACGCAACTCTCTCACCCGAAACGCCCCATGCTATTAATTTTTCCTTCAAGCACCTGGTGACAGCCCAAACCTCTGCAAATTCATTATTAATGAATTGCTCTTTAGCGAACTGGTTTCTGGAAACGGGCCGAGTGTCGAGTGAATGTATCCTGTTTCCTGTAGGTATATACATCAAACCGGCGTTCTGCTGGACATCCAAGACAAAAAGGAATCAATTAAGGCATACGTATACGAGTTAAGCAAGCATATAATGAAGTGGTGTACTCATCAGAGTGATAATTTATAAATATCGGGGCGGCGAATGTTCGATGCGTTAAACTCAAACCTGATAAGGATATCAGGCCACCCTTCAACCAAACCGGCCGGGCGACGAACATTCGACACTCGATGTCTTTGAGAGAAAGCTCAATTTGAGAGGAAGCTCAACTGGCAACCGCATCTTTCTAGAGTGGCAGCCAAGGCAAACTCTGCTCTTTACTATGTCAAACGTAACTATAGAAAATGCCCTCGCAAAATTCGTGATCTTG
Source organism: Sinentomon sp. SZTP_YWyxl (assembly GCA_030068105.1). Lineage (NCBI taxonomy): Eukaryota > Metazoa > Arthropoda > Protura > Sinentomata > Sinentomidae > Sinentomon > Sinentomon sp. SZTP_YWyxl. The sequence goes on from JASGXE010019024.1 coordinate 2,002, forward strand.
CATACAGGAGCCTTATCCGTCCCATCATGGAGTATGCTTCCCCTGCTTGGGATCCTTTTCTTGCTTCTGACTGCCACATTTTAGACGCTGTTCAGCGGCGTGCTGCCCGATTTGTTGTGGGTGACTATGGTCGCAAAAGCAGCATCTCGCAAATGATACTTGATCTCGGTTGGGAATCTCTGTCTGCTCGTAGGAAAGTGGCGAGGTTAATTGGCCTTTTTCATGTTGTATCTAACTTGGGTGGATGGGCCGAGCTTTTAGAACACGTAAACCTACCACACTATTACTCCCGTAAAGATCACATTTATAAGATAAATCCCTTGAGATACAATAAAGATGTTGGGAAGTTCTCTTTCATGGCTAGGACCATTATCGATTGGAATCTTTTGCGCCAGTCAATTTTTGATCTCCCACTCAGTATTCCAACTCTCCAACGGCGCCTTGCAGATATTTTCTTCTAAATTGCTATCTAAGTTTGCTTTCGCTCTCTAAATACTTTTGTCGCTAATTGGTTGCATTAACAGTGACATTGCTGTGTATTTGTTTTGTGTAAGATTTTGATACGGGGGCAACCCCTAAAATAAAGAAAGTTCATTCATTCATTCATGTCTCAAATATTCCCAGGTTCATTTCAGGAAGGAACCATTTCAGGTTTTCGCAGGAAGGCACTTCTCACTTCGCAAGGATCTGGGGAAAGCCAAGTGCGGGCAGGTGTGGCGGTGGCGGACGGATCCACGAGTCATCGAGGTCTGGGACGGAACCTCAGCGGGGTTCCATGGCAGAACCGCTGACGGAGATCTGGGGGCAGAGTGCACCCACCCCCAGAAGCTAAAGAAATTTTTAAATTTAGGGTTCACATGTTCCAGAGGCCAAATTTCCCATCAGGCCGCGTCAAAAGAGCTTATGCATGGGAGGGGCAAGCGAACCGCTTTCTAAGGCAGAGACATTTCTCGTGAAGGGAAAGTCGTTTCCCTGCTCCTTAAAATGCCACTTCTGGATTTCGAGTGGACAATTTGGCTGTCAACATCACCCATGTACTTTAGCAAGATGCTGGGCGTGAAGCTTTCTAGATCATTGCCTTTTGAATTGCTCTGCAGGCCCATTTTGATTGTGATCTGCAGATTGTTGTAGATAAAATAAATTAATGGCTGACTTAGATTTTTGTGAAATGCCCGCGCGCTGTTTCAAATGTCCCTCGTTGAACCCTTCATTTAGCCCAGATTTTGTAAATGGTCGAGAATGTCCGGGAATCAATTCCATTTCGGTCAATGAGAAAAATAAAAAAAATCTTTTCGTTTTCTTCCATTTCTTTCGTTTTTCAGTCTTTTTTAACGAGAAATCACAGTTGTCTTCTTGAAAAATCTATTCCAACTTTGCCAAATTTCAGATTTTGTGACGAGATTTGACAAATCAATATTTTATGGCTCATGGCGCAATGCAAATAAGAATTTGTAACATCGGAATTACGGCATTGTCATTTTGCAACGATCGTCTTTGCGATAAAGAAGATAAGCACCCATCATTGTAAACTAATGACATTTAACCGCACTCAACACACACAGGATAAAGGTACTCAAAGTAAATTATGTTGTCCTGGAGCAAGCCCATAAGGCATAGATATCAATGATCATTTAGACATCCCTTTTCATCGGGAAAGACACCATTAGCTTTCACCTCGGCGTAGAATATGATACGTAAAGACCCATCGGGATGAAATGTACCTATTACCTTTACCTATTCCACGCTTAAACTTATGCCATTATTCAAACTGCCAAATGGTGCCGTCATAAAACGCTTTTATGCGAACCATATACCCACTTTAGATACAAACTTACGCCTCTGGACAAGAATTACCTGGCCTGTTTTCTGATTTCTGCCACTTTTGAATCATCTGCGTATGGACTCAGCCGAACTTCTGAAATGCTGAAATGATAGCCATAATCCACGAAATGGTTTACCAGCAAACAGAAATGCATTTCTGCTCATTTTACGCACAGGGTATCTCAGAAGACACGCCGAAGGAATCACATCAGCGTTTTGGTGCTTCTGAACAAAATGAGTCGAGCAATACTTGCTTTGCATCCACTTCCATCGGACCACTCACATTGTTCGAGTTCGAAAACAAGGCCCAGAAAAGTACCAAGCAACACGCGCTGACGAGTGTAGAGCATGGACCTGAAGGCGATTTCAAAATTGCCCAACGTGGGCTTTAATTTCTCTTTATTGCAGAAATAAACGTCTTTAGAAATTTTAAATATAGCGGAACTTTTGTCCGACCTTGTGTTTCGAGATGTTGGTTTGACCCTTCGATGAAGACAGCAGAAGGCATGAAAATACCATGCGGCCTGAGGCAGCGCAGCTGCTACGTCAAACAAAAGGCTCGGCAGTTATGGCCTTTTAGATAATACAGGCCACCTGCTATATGCCCCAGGGTTTACATAAACATTACAGGCAAGTGTGCAGAGTAAAATCTCTTACATGCACATCTGTGGTATGAAACTATGGCAGCACCTTTTCCATTTTGGTCGACTTGATTGTTTTTTTTTTCATCGGTGCACTATTTTATCTGCTAACGATAAAGACAGATTTAAAACGTAGAATTTTGAGTTTCAACTGGTGTTTCCCATTGTCGGATTCGTATCGTTGAAGAAAATCCAGTTTGACTCCGAAACCCACCCGACGAATTATAAGTACATTAACAAATTTTTACCTCTGGAATTATTAATGAGCACAGCCCATCATGCACCTCAAAGAGGGACGCCGACAACATTGAAACGTTAGACCTAAAGTTCTATCTAAGTTTCCAGAATTCGCACTTAAAAATTCACCTTCAAGTCAGTGCAACGACGCATTTCACACTTCGCTCATCAACCATTTACCAACCTAATCGTAGGTACCTATACGCTCATATTGTTCACGAAATGCTGTCATTAATAAAATTTAGATTTTATTGCAAATGATACTTCATGAATACTCAAAAAGAGCAATTAAACCTACATCATCACCGTGTTCGGCCTTGTGAATAGGTAACCCTTCGCTAGTGGTCGGGCCGTGTTGGTTCATCTTTTGTTCTTGTGACATCAGCCATGGTCCAGACGACGTAGTGCACACATCACCTGGAAGCAGCTGCTCAAGCATCCAGTGCTCCAGATTCCCGAGAATTTGTTTGATTTTGAGAATTGATCTCTGCATTGAATTGAGCAAATTCCGCAAAGGGAATTGATTGATTGATTGATTTTGGCACCCAATCAATGGGTCCCGGCTGCATTTTTACACAACAGACACCAACATCAGGTGGCAGCAAGCGTTTTGTGCAAGCATGCTCGATTGGGGCACCATACTCGCAAGAAACACATTGTTTAATAAACCTATATCTTTACCTGACCTAAGTTCCCAACCCTATCGCGAGAAAAATACTCGCTTGGGGCCCCTGCCCTGATCTCCCGAGTGCAATAATGTTGCAGCACCAACCGCATCATCGGGCACCTCGGCCTCCAAGATCGGTGTCACAACTGCCGGCACTGCCGCAGCTTAACGGCATAAGCAACCCGGGCGACATGACCGCATGCAGTATCATGGGATGATATTATTTTGGTTCCTGTTTTTCTAGCTTTGCGCTTCTGCTCAATACTACCAAATGCGTGTTTTTACGTAACATCCAAGCCTGAGCACCTTTCAACAGAAACTTTCGAGCAATTCCTCTACATCCAAATCCCTGAATTATAGATTTAGACGAATAGTTGACTTAATTAGATCCCAAAATTATGTCAAGGGCCCGTCGCCATAAGAATAATGCCATTCTTTTTTCCGGACAACCCTATTAACAAGGAATGAGATTATTGTTAACATCAGGAAAGAAGGGAATACGTTTACAATATATCAACCTGCGATTTAAAAACTGCCACTAAAAATCAGGATCCGATTGTTGCGACTGAAAACTTGGTGACGATCTTATTTTGAATAACATGTGTGCACAGAAATATGCAGGATCGGTCAACGTTCAGGACTGCATTGTTTAATCTTTGTCTTCGTTTGCAGATTTGAAGACAAGACAGGCTGGTAGTCAGTTGACTGAGCCTTTACTAATAATCATTATCGGCTCCTCTCCTGGTGGTGAGGAACGGAGTGAGAGTTTGCATAGTATACAAGTACATGGGGATGGGCAGACATCAGAACCGGCAGCCAGAACCGAAAGAGGGACTTTATGGCAGGCTTCATCAAGGCTGTATTCTCGTGGATTCCCATAACATCAGTTCGGTTTGAATTCCAACAGAGTTTGCAAAGAACATCATTGTGCACATTTTAGATCGAGTTCTGAAAAAGAATCCGCTGGCAATCCTCTTCCAACTCTAAACATCGGCGACCCAAAATCCGTTTCCACTATAATTGTCTAATTAGGTAATTTTTGGAACACTTGGTAGGCAAAGTATCCACCACAAGCGTCAGATCCCAGTGAAAACCGGCGCTATAAAACCGAAAATAGCACATCCGGTTTTTAGATTCCGGGGATTTTCATCTGCCAGAGCGGGTCAGCGGGTTTATCCACTGATGATATTGAGCTGATACTCGGTTTAAATTCCTATCACGAAACCAAAAGGCATGCGGTAGGTATATGCGGTCAGTGTGAGCTCGAATGGAGGAGCTTGAATTGCAATCCCAACATCCGTTCATGCGGTTGCTCTTTCCTGAAGCTTTAATCCTTTATTTGTATAGTCGTCAACAGCATGTGACCAAAATCACTATCTCACGTATATCGCTGAACATCTTCAACGTTTTTCTGAAACTTTTGAGTATATGGTGTTTGACGCTGTTGGGTTCAGCGCAAGAAAGGGCTATGCGATATAGAATGTGTTTAACTGCATGGAGCATATTGCATAAACCCTAAAAGATCACAATGACCGTTTACGGACGCTTGGAAAAGCGGTGAAATTGGTTACTTTCAGTTGTTCTGTCATGGGAAATGTGCAATATGTTTTTCTTTGTGAGAAAAATTGTCCTGAATTGTTTGTTTTTGGATATGGAAAAAGTCCGAATTTGTGAAGAATTCAAGAGCCGTCTCACCGCCGAGCATTTCACTGCCGTCACACTGCTGTTGACCAATAGCTTCAGTCACTTTGAGTAAAGCTCATTATTGCGTTTGTTCCACCGCGCCCTGTAGACGGAGTAAAAATTGCCTGAATGCCAGGCAATTGAAACGTGAAGGAAATTTTCATCGCCGTCAACATGACCTTTCAAAACCTTTCTAATTTTTTCGCTTTTCCATACACACAAAAAAATATGTGACCAAATTTCAGATTGCCTTGCGACCTTATTGCCAATTCCTTATCGGCCAGCCCTTACACGCTTGTAAGGACTGGCCGAATTGGCAATGAGTTCCGCCACATCTTTCAGCGTTATTGTATACAAGAGTTAGGTTACGTATAAGTGCGGCCGACCCCAGCAAGAACTCAGCACCTTCTCTCACCTCTCACTTAGAACAATAGTTCACAATTCAACACTTTATTTCCATACGCACGTTCGTGATTGGAACTTCTTACCACCTTCTTTGAGTTCCCTTGTTGCCCACAAAATCGCCGTACTATACACATGTATACAAGTTCCGACTTCCACTGTGTATGGGCAATATCAACAGGGTTTGTTTTTTACTGTTCGTGCATTTTTCACCTATTTCATGGTCCATCCAAAACATTCATAAAATGTTTCGGAAATTTGGAAAACATTTATAAAATGTTTTGGGTCAAAGAATCTCATTTATAAAAATATCTTTTTGCAGGTGGGCTATCTCCTGAAATCTCATGCAATAGGGGGCCTAATTAGTAGGCTATGATTCGTGCTTGGGTTTTTTTCAATTGCAAACTTGTTTTGTTTATTTTAAATCTTGATTCACTGCGTTGCGTTTTTCCGTGATGGTCCCTTTGAATCATGCGATAATGCGTATGTATACATGAGGGTTTCTTTCTGATAAATTATTGAAAATCGAATGAATTGAAAAAATAAAGAACTTGTCAAAGGAATCGAGTGACTATGAACGGGCAGCGTTTGAAAGAGCAAGTCGAATTCACCTGCATGACCACTTCTGCAACCTTTTCCTGACAAGCCATTCAATCCACTGATATATTTGGCCTGCTGAACAGAGTCGTTTTGAATTTTAAATCCAGTCCAATCCGTTTGCACATTTTGGATCCCTTTTGACACAAATTTGGCAGTTCTGCATACGCAATTGGTCTACGGAAATCGGGAGGTTTACCTCCCTTGAGGTCTGTGGTCGAGACTTCCCATCGCGCAGCAGCTGGTGACAGGGCAGGGCAACCTTCCAGCAAGTCACCGAAAACCGAGAATTTCTTACCCATCCCTAAATTCCCATCATCCCACATTCATTTCACTTTTGTTCACTACATTAGAAAACTTTCAAGGTCATTTTTCACACAGTTTTTTTTCCTTTTCATCCCGCTAATATTAAACACCTATAGGCCTATCTCCTATACACTCTAAACACGAAGTTCAGTTTGGAACACATATTTTAACATGGGCTTAGATAGGAAGTGTTCTTTTAAGAACACTTGGTCTGTCATTGGAACACACTGAGTGTTTCATTTCCAGGGATTTGTAACACTTAAGGTGTTCCAATGGAACACTTGCTCATGTGTTCCAAATCTTTGACAGGAATGTCACAGATTTGGAACACTCAGCGTGTTCCAAGAACACACCAAGTGCATGGTTCATAAATGTTCTTAAAAGAACACTTCCCATCCCATGAAGATTAGTGTTCCAAACTGAACTTCGTGCTTAGAGTGTATAATTTTAATTTTTGTATTGTTTTTCTTTGAATTCCCGCTGACCAGTGCGAGATCCCGACACGTCGATGAGTGAGGTGAAAGGCCGGCGGTCCGCCTCAGAGAACAGTCTATCCTCTCGCGCAATTGATACAGTTTAGCTGTTAGTTACGAGTAGGGGGCCTATGTGGAAACTTTGATGGTCACTTCGCTCCAAGATGTGCTTTTGTGGGAAAAGCCAAGCTTAATCGAATACATCATCCGACCAGCAGAGAAATGCGTCAAAATGGTGAGAGACCTCAACCACAGTTTAGGGATAACAATCTCTATAATCCAATCTCTATACTGTGCCTCAACTTTAACAATGTTGTGCCAATGGAAGCTAGTTTCCAATTTGTTTACGCATGCCTTCATTCGTTGTCCATTTACACCCATGACTCTAAAGATGACCATGCGAAAGGCCATGCAAGATCAGCCAAATGCTTGATGTGGTGCGGTTTTTTATATTTTGCATTTTCATTTCATGCTCGTGTTTTCATCGCAGACTTGTTTTCATTTTTTTGAGACGATACAAACGTGAATGTCAAAAACAATAAACAAAAAAACAAAATCACTGCAAAATTACTTTTCTCGTCCTTGCCAAAGAGTACTTTGTTGACCATGCCGTAAAATGTGTCCTGCTTAACAATTGACACATTGCCACACACGCTTAAAAATGTTGGGTGACAGGATAACCCAATCTGCTGGGTCAACGGGAAATGGGCTATTTTGACTCAACATTGGTTCAGTTTTCCAACACAATGCAGGTTGTCAAGTGGACGATAATGTTGAGCTAATAATTTTACCCAACATTGTATAAATTCAACCAACAATAATTGGGTTAGCCAGCAGCGCATACCTCGTGGCTTGCACCGGTTCCCATCAGAACACCGAAGTTAAGCAACGTTGGGCCTGGATGATGCTTGGATGGGAGACCACCCTTGTACCCCAGTTTGTGCTGCTGGAAGGGGGCTTAGTGGCCAAGTCCCTCGTCTCCTTCGGATGAGACGTTAAGCAGGAGGTCCCGTGTGCAGCATCACCCTGTGCACGTTAAAGAACACCTAGCTCCAAGTCCAAGATAGTGGCTTGGCAGGTTACACAACAGAGAAGCCACATCTCACAAGTCACACGACTGCTGCTCTGCAGAGCATGATTCTCTCCGGGAAATCCTGCGGGTTGGCGTGTATACGAGTTCTCGTACGCCGTAAAACTGGTCCGAGTCGTTTCAGTTGAATGCAGAGCAGAAATGGGCTACGATTATGGGGCATAGTTCTCCTTGCGAGCCCATGGTGTGTGCAACAAGGTAAATGGTCGGACCACCAGCCGAATGGCTATCAGTCCATATGACTCCACGATGATGATGATGAATATTTTGACCCATTTTGTTGGGTCAAAATGGTGACCCAACTCCCTTGAGTCAAATTGACCCCAAAAGGGATGCCTCAACAGTTGGGTCAAATTTGACCCAACTTGGGTCAAATTTTACTCAACATTTTTAAGTGTGCAAGATCCAACTCTGGCAAAAACCTGACCTAATGACGCTCGACCTAACCGCCGGCCCAACCACCAATCCCGGCCTGGTTCCTTGCCCCAATGCGAATTTCCAAATTCCAAACAAATCGCATGAATTTCGACCAATCAGGTGCAAACCCGAATTAAAACCGCGTTTACGAGATCTAAAGCCACAGTCCTTTGAGTATATGGTTTTACCACTGCGAAACAAAAAGAAGTAGTACGATAAGGATCCGCTAGATGGCAGTTGGAGCATCCGAAGTCTGCT
>JASGXE010019025.1:0-17231 GCA_030068105.1 Sinentomon sp. SZTP_YWyxl
TTGTCATCGGATTTCTCTCATAATTTTACGACATTTTAAAGCCAATCTTGGCACCGCTGACAAGAACGATAGATGGATGCTGCCCCAGGTCTCAGGAAAACTGGGTCAGCATGCCCTGGTGATTGTTTCACCCCATGGATTTCATTACAATGTCAAAACTCAAGAGAGTCATTTGACTCTTATACTTTATCCCAGTACCTATTTTATGTTGCTGTGAATCTCATTCTATACTTGATTATGTGTTCTTTTCTTTTCTTACCCTTCCTTGCAATGATCCAATATCTGGATCACATTTCCACTTAGGAATATTCCGTGCAACAATGCATTATTGATTGATTTATGTGTCTTGTCATTGACAAAATGCTCATTACTGCATCGATGGATTACTCGTGACTCCAATTTTCTGCATCCGGATTCCGGACCACTCTGGACATTTCAATGGTCTGCACTGATGGTTTTTCGGATGTGATTCTCGATATCTGGATTATTGCAAGGTTGGTTTTTCATCTCTCGACAACAAATATTGCAATGTGTTGAAATTAACCCAAAATTTTTTTGTCACCATCGAATTGCACTGTGTCGAAATTGATGAGATGCACTTGCCTCAATTGTTAAAATTAATTTGCATTGTGTTTTGCAAACCTAAAAAAAACATGCAAAAAATGAAATAAAATGGCCTGAAAATATAATTATGGCCAACAGAAAAAAAAAAAAAAAAAAAAAAAAAAAAAAATTAAAGTCCTGCCCAAGCCCCCTTCAGCCAACTCAATTTCCTCCTTTGTCAAACAACTGCAGTGCGGCCAGCTGCAGTGCTCATAATTGTCCAAATGAAGAATCTGTGTTTCTGTTTCTGCAGGTGAATTATTCCCAACCAACCGATCATCCCGTCATGATTGCATGGAGAACAGCGGAGAGTGCCAGATCTGGCCTCGTGATGCATTTTTTTCTTTGATGAAAAGACCACACGTGCTTACGCACACACATCCAGACTCAAGGGATAATTCATTTGCACCTTTCAAAAAAAAAATAAAAAATAATAAGCTGCTTGCAGTTGTGCCCGAAAAGAAATGCCCAGCGAACTCCAACATCTGACAATCAGAAGACTATACAATGTGGACTTTGGATCAAGTTGTCCAACTGCCACCTTGAAGCATCCTGTTTCAGTACTTGTACAAAACACGAACACATGTGCGCAGCCGAAAAAAGAACCGCACACAACTTCGCCCTGTTAAAAGAGATCTGCACACAGCCTATGCAAAACATAAACACACCCACGCACAGCCAAAACAGACCCACTTCTTTTCCCATAAAAGTTTTAGCTTTCTTTTTTTTTCAGACGATTTTTGGTGGGAAAAGTTAGAAACAACGACATGGACAAAGTGCTGCAGTTTTCATGAAGTGCCCAAAATCTTCGGTGCAGGTCCAGGAATAGATAAATAACTAATGACACGTCTTTCGGCATGGTCAGAATCCTATTTTCTTTGTCCATCCCGCCCCCAATAACATGCACTAGCGCAAACTTTCCCTTGGAATCCAAATCAACGCAAAGGTCGGAGGAATTCCAAGCAAATATGCAGGCCTGCTGTTTTGCAAAGTTTTGGGAAATAAACTACCGGTTATCGGTATTTATCGGTTATCGGTATTAAAGATTATCGGTATACCGGTATTATCGGAAAAAAGCCATATCGGTCAGTCCCTAATTAGAATGAACAGTGATACTAATTCTTACTTGAATCACAGCTGCTGTTTGGTGAGTCTTCTTGAGCAGAATCCACATCTGCTTCCAGCTCATCGAATGCCTCGATACCGATCGCAACCGGAATATCAGCGACCTCCTCTGCAGGAGTTGATTGCACTTTTGTCGACTGTTGATTTGAATGAGCAGTCCTAGCTTTGCTGTAGCTTCCCGGCAAACAAGTCAAACTGTCCGCTTCGACGACCATGTCGCTCTTACAGTTTGGACAGTAAGTTTTCTGATGACCTGAAAGAGGAATGTCATGGGAAAACAGAAAAATTACAAAAAAGAAAGTCAGTCATCCAATGCGTAAATTTAGCTGGGGGTCGAAGCAGATGGGATCACTTTACCAAATGCAAAACACTGGATCCAAGCATCAGAGAAGGCAGTTTGCAGGTTTTGAATAGGTTTGAAAGACCACAGCTTTCACAAGTCAAAATTGAAATCGGTTTCTCAGTAGAGATGTCAAATGTTTGCCATGCTATTGATTTTATATCATTAATAAAAAACTTCCCTTGTCAACAGTGTTATTCTGAGATTTCTATCAACAGGCCAACTAGAAAGTGGCCTGGCCAGGGCAAGCTAACAAAAATGTGGGCAATGCCAGCACGAAAAAGCGCAAAAAAGTCTTTGATTGATTCTGTTAGTATGTTCAAACAAACCTGAATAATTATCTGCAGTCCCAGATGACGGCATAAGAAGAGCACGTCCAGCAACTGAGCTGGAGAACTGTGCACCACATTTCAGGCACTGTAGAGCTCCTTCAAGGGCCAACTTCAGTGCATTGGTCTCGGCAACAGGCTGCAGCAAACTGGCAAGTGCCTGAGAAACAAAATGGGAAGTCTTTTACATAAACGACTATGGTTTTCTAATGGTGTCCCACTTCCTTTTCCGTTACGATTCACTTGCAACGAGTTTCCATTCATCCTAATTATGACTCAGCAAAAATGGGAAAAATGCCCAAAATGTAAACTGGTCTTTGTTCATGCGGTTCTGACAGTTGCTGAGGCAGCACCACACTTTCAGCATTGATGGGTACTTCATAAAACAGGGGGACTCAACAACGTCGGGCCATAACAATCTTGTTTTTATATTTTCTCGCACCTTTTTCAAGAATTTGTTATGCTATAAGGAAACTCACTTGACGATTTATTCTCCATTCCAAGGCAGCGGAGCTGACGTTTCGGAGGCATCCCGCTCTCCGTTGACGAAGCCAACTAATGAATCGAGTTTCGAACAGTAGTTGGCTTTGCCAACGGAGAGCGGGATGCCTCCGAAACGTCAGCTCCGCTGCCTTGGAATGGAGAATAAATCGTCAAGTGAGTTTCCTTCTGCCTCAAATTCTCCAAGTTTCCACCCCACCTATGGCGATCTCTTGTTATGCCCTGCTACTGCATGTTCCCTGCATGTTACAATAATTCAATGATTGTTTACCCAACCAACTAGTTACCTGATAGGTGTCGCAACATTTTGAACCAAGTTTCACCCCCTAAAATCGATAATTATTGTTATTCTTCAGATCGACATTCATTGCTGAGGTGCACAGGCATCTTTTGAAATCGAAAGAATTCACAACACCTTGTCAGATCTGCTGTCGGATTACATTAGAACAGCGAAATTCAAAACATAATGTTCCACCATTGCCATCGATTTGGATGCGCAATTTGCAATTTTGGAAAATTGCATTCGTAAAAACTATAGTGCCCTTGCAAAACTTATGCCCTGACAGCACGACAGAAAAGGAAACCATCAAACTTGTCTGTTAGGAGCAATCAAAGGGTTTTATTTGTGTCGATGCGTTGCATAACTCACCTCTGCATCAGCAGGTTCAACAATGTACATCCGATTCTGGTGGCTTTTCCTGACAGTGTCATAGACTAGATGGAAAACAGGAGGAAACTTTGAAACCCTCTCGAACGTCATCAGGGAACACAGATCCCACCGCTCTTTGGACCACGCCCTCGCCACTTCTCTCTCAGAGACCTCAGTTGCCGAAATGGTGATCTTCACCTCTTGTGACCCCTCCTGAAGGATGTCGTGAAGGTTTCTTGTGCCTTCTGGAAGTCGTTTAACAACAAACACCCTTCCAGTGGGGTCGTCTTCTGCACAGCCTTGCTCAATCTCGAGAAAAAGTTCTTCGTAATCTGACTCAGACTCTGTTCGACTGGACTCAAATTTCTCAACAACACTGCTCTTTTGTTCGGCAATTTCCTTGTTGGTAGACTCCGGCTGTGGAGAGGCAATCGGGTCGCACTGAGAACTGGAGGTCGCATGTGACTGCGTTGCAGGAGAGGTAACAATTCCACGATCCCGTGAGTTGCGGGATGAAGGATAGCGTCTCCTCGGCCGCTGGTGACCAAGAATGTCTTGAAGATAGCTCCCCGCTTGACTGTGAAGCCAGTCTTGTTCACCATACAACCGACGAAGCACTTCAATTTGTTGCTTGGTCTGAAGATGAACATCCGATGCTGACAAAGCAGCTGCCAAAAAATACGAAGTGAACAACTGATGAATGTTGGCTTCTACACAAATGTTAGATGCCAGATAGCTTCGCAAACTGGTGAGGATACAGGGGGAGCTACACTACCCCCTCTACACGATAATTACGAATGTAATTCTCATTGGTAAAAAAATCATTATGAACATTATTGATACAAAAATATTTTTTGATAATTATTTTGAAATAATTTGAAGTCTAATAATTGGGATAGTTCGTATATCCTTGGTAGATTATTTTCACCTAAAACGAACTCAAAAATTTCAACATTTTTCTTTGACTGCTCAGGGACTCGATCTCTCAGACCACATGCCAAAGGGTTCCGCCCCTTGAACCCTGCTTGCAGACCCAGGTACAGCTGACAGGTGCACTGCTCGCCATTGCAGATGGCTGGATCCACATGATTTGTAGACAAAGGAAATTCATTAAGCCCTTCCCATCTGTGCAGACCTTCCCACCTTCCCCAACCTGGTAAAAATTAGCAATTTTTACTTTCAAATGTTTAGTTGTGAAAATAATGCTTTTAGTTTGAAGTGGAAAGGTAAAAAAAAGAGTTTTTTCTTCTATTTTTCCACAATCTCCTGCCTGTTCATCAACTTCAAAACAAACATTGGAACTCAGTCCACAGGACTGTGCACAATCCACATCGACACATTCTTTGTCGCTTGCCTGCATACTTGAAATTGGCCTTATCCCATTCAACAGGCCGACTTAATGTTTGGAAACCTATTCTGAGCAAAAAATTTTTTACCTGCAGATGTTGATTCGGACAAGGGCTCAGGACCAGTGTCATCCACTTCTGATGGTTCCGATATCACAGCAACCCTCCCCTTCCTCAGCCTCTTCTGTCTGTGCTGTTGTGATTTTGCATTGCGTGAAATGCCAGGATCATGGCCTAAATGATGTGAAGAAAAGTGTCAAACAAATCCAAAATAGACATCCATCTCCCAAAAGGATTGGGGATCTGAGGACGAGATACAATTGGCGAGGGAGAATTCTTTTTCTTGCTTTTTTCAAAGTGTATTGCTGAACAAAGATGCCTGTGTTTCAGAAAGTGTACCAGACAACCTGAAACATTTAAAAATTTCATTTCCGGTGAAATATTACGCAGAAATAGATTGGTTATGTTAATTGTTGTTGAAAAATTCTAAACCACAACTTGACCAGTGTCTTCCTCTCCCAATTATGCACATCAAGTATTGTTGAGACATTTCTGGCCAGGGAAAAAAGCTGGCAAAGTTTATGCCCACTTGCATTCAAAATAATCGACAATCATCCGCAATACAGATTTAAACAGACATACAGATACATCGCTCATTACACTTGAAGACATGAGCTGAGAATGCTTCACACTCTTCCATTTAAATGCACAGAAAAATCTTAATTTCTGTGCCAAGAATGAAGTTTTCGACCGAATTTTCATTGTTGAAAGAATTATTCTGAATTCACTCTGAGCACACTTGGGAGCATTCTTAGCTCATATCTTCAGGTGGAATGAGGAGTAGAATGATATGCTTCAGAATGAGGAATCAGTTTGCAAGAGAACTGACTGGATGCATGAAAATAGCTACCGCAAAGAATAGAAGGAAGATGCGACTGCACCACGGCCAAACATTAATTGTTATTATCACCCCCTGAATGAGAATGTATGCATTATGGCAGAAGCCAGTGGTACGTGCTTGAAAGGATTTGGTTGGGAGGTTTCCTGGAAGATATCCTTCCAAATCCTTTGTTTGGTCTGCAGCTCCTAGGGGATGCAATGAGATGGATTCTTATCGGGCCTTTCGGGCTGAGGTTTCCCTCTATCTCCCAACATGGCGCTTTTTCAACCAAGCAATGCTGGATCACAGATGAACATAAAAGAAACAAAAGAAGCAGCTCGAAAAAAATTAATAATGATTCTAAGATTATTTTTTGCAAAGGAAATTCCAAAATATATTCCCCAACTTACATGCTAGGAGGCTTTGCTCAAGATCGGGACTCTGTTTCGTGTTCGCATCCCATGAGATATCGTTCTGAGATAGGTCAAACAGCAGTGAGAACCTGTCCTGATCTGTTTGAAGAGATGACGGAATGTCACACTCCTCCGGAAGCAATTTATCACGATCCAAATGAAACTGAGATTGAATAAAAACCAATTTTAACCAGAATAGCACATCACATGAAAAAAAAACAGAAAAATAACACCTTGGAACAAAATGTGTGCCGTGAAGCTGGAGCAAGGCAAATTTCTGCTCGTGGGAAAGAGCACGACAATTCCGTTAGAAACCACGTGTTTTTTCGTGATTTCCAGACGTGACATCACTGTTGCGTCGTTGCGACAAGTTCTTCGATGGCAGCAGACAAACCCTATTATTTTCCACCTCGGTTTCTTCACAAAGTCCAATTTCCATTAACTGCATACTGCTGAAATTTTCTTGTTTTTTTTTATGCATTTTCATAAATTGGAAACTGTTCTCCGTAAGCCTTGAAGAAGGTAACAGCCTCAATCAGTTTGTACTGATCAGCTTTTCTTAAATTCTGCTGCAAGAAGAAAGTATTTTGACATAATTGCAGTGCAGCCAGGTCAGACACACGGAGAATTTTTAATTCTGTTGGAAAAAAAATCCGTTGGAGAAAAAGTCACTCCACAAGTTTTTCGTCCCAATATAGAATGATGTCAGAAAGAATGCAGTATACTTTCGGCCATGTTCCTCATTGCAATTCACCCTCAGGTTCAATGCAACAACCAGTTCAACAGATTGATGCAACTTTCGCAACAACAGAAAAAGGAATGAGGGTTGTGAACGGGAATTTTTCGCAACACAAATCTGTCCATTGAACTGGCTCTTGAGTTGAACATGATGGCAAGTTGCAATGGAGAGTATGGCCCGTGTGTCCATTTCAAAACATGCTGAAAATGGAGCTGAGTCAACAAAACAACAAACGGTGACCGCACATGCACTCCCTACCAAAATTGTTCGTGCATAGGAGTTCATTTCCAACTTCGGTGCCCTCATGGCAATGTCCAACTTTTCATGCCATAAGCCATAATCAATCACAACATGTGATGCAAATGACATTCGTGCAACTGCATCAAGCCTTGTTGAAATTGCAAAACAGATATCTGGCTGGCAGTTGAATTTGAATTCTCGCCTTGGACATTTGCCGTTAGTTGGTTTTGGATAGGTTTGGTTCTTGGCTGGTTTGGGTTATCTTGGGTTTTAGGTGGGAAGCGGGTAGCCTATTTGTCCAGTGGCCAGATGTCTGTGAACCGTTGAAATTATATGGACCATGTCTTCGCAATTCCTTTGATGCTCCTCCTTTGTGTTACGAGGGGCATCCAAAAAGTTCCTTCAAAACCGTCGTGAAAACTATTCAAATAAAGGTTCATCATTCTTTCCATCACATGCCTTCAATGTTATCCTCTTTCTACACAATGACATATTTGCATCGGTTCTGATGCTATCTGATGTTCCGGTACAGGGTGTCCTGATAAATCCTTCTTGTTCCAGCATCCACAACTGTGTTGAGCTCTTTTGGACAACCAAATGACAGCCCAGGGAGGAGAAAATGAGCAGAGAGCAGGTGGAATTCAGGGGGGTTCATTTTCACTGGATGCTGCAAAAGTTTCCACTCCCGCTTTGTCAGAAGACCAATTACAGAGGTTAACTTGTGATGACACGCATTGGCATGGAGAATGATGGGCTTGGCAAACAGAAACACCGGTGACTCTGGACAGCTCTCACGGATTCCAGGGATCAGCACACCCCTGAGAAATGGTTGCTTGAAGTCCTGCGTTATTGTCTGGCTTTAGGAACAGCATACGTTGTTAAATGATCCACAAAAAGCTGTGCACAGGTCGTCGTTTGTTTCACATTGTTCGTTTGTGCCACTATTTCTCACAGCCTTCGCAGGGATCATTCTCAATGCTTCACCTTCCTTCTCCCATGCGTTTCATCCATTCTGTCACACACGATAAGAGAGGGCACTCTCACTACATGCCTCCACAAAGGCTACATGCACTTCCCGAGCTGTTTTCCCTCGGGCAGACTCAATCTTAACCCTTACTTGACTATGGGGTGGTCCAATGGACCACCCAAGTCGAAAAATGGCCACAGTTTTTTTGTGCAGGATTGTGACAGCCCCGCCCTTCCATGTATTCCTCAGGCAGGGTGGGGGGGTTCAGGGTTGAAAGGGCCAAAACATTTCCCCCAGGATTTTTTGAGTTATTGGCAAAGTGGTCCAATGGACCACCTCATGGTTTTAAATTTTTTTCCATACCACGAAGTGGTCCATTGGACCACAAGCTTAATACTTGGAAGAGATGCAATTGTGTATTCCAAAATGAGAGATCTCTGTATCATGGATGTTGTTTTGCCAACCGTTGCCAATTCCACTAACTTTTCTGGAAATTTCTTGGTGTGGTCCATTGGACCACCTCATGGTATTCCCACAATCTGGGGTGATCCATCAGACAACTTGAATTTTCTCAGTGATAAACAAGTAAAACCACTTTGGTTATTGTTCTTTTCTCAAGTTTTGAGCAAATTTATGAATCTAAGGCGAAAGTGACCGACTAGGTAGATTAGTATTGTGGATAGCTCTCAAAATGGCCGAACAATGGCGACCTACGTCTCAGCCATCTGCATCAAAGCCAATCAATGTGTGTTGTCATTTCTTCTGTCCGATTTTCAATCTATGACTGGAGAAGATCTATTTTTTTGACTGATTAGCCTAATTGGATCTCTAATGATGCTTTCTGAGTGGGTGGACCACCTCACGGTCTAGTTTTCGACTTTTTTTTAATTTTTTTTTCTGAAGGACAAAAACAAAAATGCAGCTTTGGACAATGCCATGCTGTTCATTGGCACTGTTTTGAAGAGTGTGGGTGATATTTTGGAATTTGGAATAAGAACCAGTGTTTTGTGATGTTTTGTAAAAAACAGTATTTTTTATGCGCATAAAGCACCAACCATTCACCAGTTCAGAGCAGTTAAAAAAAAACACAGACTGCATTCATCATTGTTCCCACATAAATCAAATCTCACATCGAAGTTGAAATTTTGAAATAGTCACACTGATGAAATGTCTAACTGATTTAAAAATTTAAGGTCACAAAGATGGCATGGGAAAATCAAGGCAAAATCACGTTTTTTGACCTATCGCATCCAAAAAATATGGGAAGAATCGCAAAATTTGGGTCAGAGCTCAAAATTGATCAAATAAAATATAACTTGACCCCATGACATGCTTACTAGCTTAGAAGTGGGGGAGGTCCAATGGACCACCGCATGGTACTCCACGGTGCTAAAAGAGCACGGTAAAGTAAGGGTTAATGTGTCGACTTTGCTCAACTGTTGAACTGTTGTAAAACTCTGCCATGGCATCAATCCAAGGTCAGTCAATTTGCAATTTTCTGGGCACAAAAGCACATAATACCTTTCAAAAACACACCGATGGAAAGAACAAGAATGGGGTAACATGAAAACAAAAAAGCAAGCAAAATCTTGCCTCTCAGGAAAAAATTATGCGGGTGTTGCAGGAACTTTTTGGATGACCCTCGTAGCAATGATGGCGGGGTCTGTATAAAAAATTACGAGCAATGATGCTGGTGACTGAATAAAAACACTTTCCCCGGGGAGATTTGGTTGAGGTCTTGCCAATGCTGCGGCATAAACTATGACCCGGCCTCACCTTTTTCTGCAACGGTGGGGCAGGGACACAATTTATGCCGCAGTATTAGTAAGACCTCAACCAAATCTCCCCGGGGTTAGCAACCAACCTCATTCAGAAGTGCTTGCGGATGGAGGTAGTGAGTAGTTAGCCACCTGTGGTGCGGGTGGTATGCAAGCGGATTACCAAGAAGCACGAGGTTCTTTAGGAGACCGAGGTAGCCAAGTGGAGACAGGGAGCTGTGCTGTGCAAGACAATTGTGGGATAAATCCAACTCCTGAAGCATGATCAAATGTTCCAAACCTGAAAACAATGGATAAAACACCTCTGATTACCGACATGAAACCAAATCTTTTTCCAAGGAATGACAATCTTACACACATCGCACAATCTGATTCATATTGTTGCGATTGTTTGTAAGATTGTCATTCCTTGGAAAAAGATTTGATTGACAGCACTAACCAGAGGGGGGAGTGGATAGCAGAGGGAGGGGGCAGCACACGAACCAGAGGAGGGGGAGGAAGAAAGAAGAGGGTGAAAGGGAGATAGATTCTAACCTATCTTGACAGAGTGCACTTTAGAAAAAACCAATGGATCGACGGGCCATCAACCACCAACCATTGGGTTACTACATCAACAACCACAGTTTTGTAAACTTTCCACCAACCATGGGATCAACCATCAGCCATGGGGTACTTTCCACATTTTCAAGAAATTTCACATTTAAAATTGACCAATAAAAATAATCCTCTATTTTTCTAAATTCTTATCCAAAATTAACCATCATGTTGAAACATTCAAGAGCCTTCCCAACCTTGAAGGTCCTCCAGAAAGTTGTTCTTGAGAACAAGAATCCTCAGCCGTGAGCAAAAACCATGTCGAAACTTTGGCAAATTATCCAACGAATTGAAACTCAAGTTGAGGTACTTCAAGCTTGAAGCATGCTCCAGGCCGTCGGTGTTCGTAATCGTATTGTAGCTGACATCAAGAGTCTCGATCCAAGGCACCAGTCTAAGGTTTGAATCGATGGCATTTAGGCTGTTGCCAGTTAGGACCAACTCAAGCAGCTCTGCCCAGAGAAATGGACTCGACTGGTCTCCACCGCAGGAGTCAAGAATTTCATCGAGGGATGATGGAAATCGATGACATCTCAATGTAACAAGCTGCGACCTCAGTTCTTGCAAACCTTTGATTATCGTAATCGGGACCTACAAAATATCAAGCATGTTATCACAATAAAAATATTACATTGCAGATGATTTCAGGTAGATACTCACATGACAGTGATTCCTGTACAGTGATGACAGAATAACACGATCCATGGATGTAAAAATGTCAATTGTTCATATTTTTGCAAATCAATGCCCTGCAGAAAGATACTAAAGGTCTCTTTAACAACTGAACTGAAGTTGAAACCTATCGATTTTAGAGTGCTTTCTGGCACTTTTATTGTCACGACCCGCACAAGAGGCAAAAAAGAGAGAAAAGTTTCCAAGGCAACACCAAACTGGAAAACGTCTGCACTTCACATAAACAGTAGATTTGCTATGACAACTAGAAAACTCCTACTGTTGAAACCCCCATATATTTTTGGCAGCTCTCCCCGGTAGCAGGGTCAAGCAAGATCTAATTGGGGTTGCTTTTTCACATTCGCATCATTCGCATTCGAGTTGGCATGGTTCACACTGGGGGATGACAAACAGTTGTCTGGTTGCAGACAGCATGCTTTCAAATACACACTGCCGATGATTAAATTCTTTTTCCCGGGAACACTCCGGGAGTGGAATTCCTTCCTCAAGGACTCACACTTGCTTGCAGACTGGAAACCCCACATTAGCAGACTTTCCCTCCTACACAATTCTGTTTTTTCTCATTTGAATTAATCTTTTGCACTGTTATCACAGCTGTTTTTCAAGGAATGAATTTTCAATGTTTTCAATTCTTTTTATTGTCTTAGTCCAATATCAGTTCTGCTGTTGTCAATTAACTTGGTTTTCATGTTCGTTTCCCAATCTTGCTCTGAAGATGTTCTTTTTTTATTGTTCATGTGTTACGTGTACCTTATCTGTCAAAATTGAGCAGGGCCCTATGGACCAAAACACTGCCGATTCACAATGCTCTATAAATTCTTACACTTGCTTTTTCAGAGCTGTTCTGAGCTATTGTTGATTGCTGTAATGACATAATGACACTCACTGCTAATCACACTTCCTGTCCAAATCGTATGCCCAAATTATGGCATTTTCAAAAGCTGCAAGAGAGAGTACAGTGATGAAATCGATTTCAACATGGAGGAAGGCTGGTTTTATATTGATTATAACAACGTGGCCTTAGACTTTTAATTTATTTATTGTTCGAATGGGTTGGCCACAATAAAAGCGACTCGGATATTGGTTTTGCTGCTTGGCTGCAGTTTTCTAGCCTTTTAACGGATAGATTGCGTTTTATTGTTGGGCAGCTCTGGCATGGTTTTAACCATTCATCAGCGGATCCATGTTGTTGAGTCTTTGCGGTATTCAGAGAAACAACATGACTCCCTTAATGCAAGTGCCTGAATTGGATCATGTGAGTCAATAGTGTTTCTTTGGCTGCAGATCCCTCTGGTGAGAGAATGCCTGCAGCGTGTCCAGTCACGGCACATCCATGATATCAGATTTGGGGATCTACAGTCATAGAAACAATACCGACTCCCATGATCCAATGTAGGCACTTGAAAAATGGAGTCTTTATTGTTTCTGCAACTGTACATGTAAAATCCTTTGTCAGACATTGGGAACCTTTCGCTGAAATATTCCCGCTTGTAAATTGATACAAGATCACTAAAAAAAAAAATTAAAGAAAAGTTTAACAAATCACCTTTCTTAGCTCCAAAACCTTCAAGCATGAGAAACTACTCAAATTCAGGAAGCCGGATACTGGTGATCCATTGTGAGTTACTTTCAAACTCTTTGCTTTCTGCACAACAGAGAGAATATACTCCAAAGCTTCGACCACCGAATGACCGCTGAGAAAACTCCGTGTCAATGAGTCCAACGTAAGATCGGGTAGATCTTGGTTCTTCAGGAAGAAGAATGCTCGGGTCAATTTCTGAAGAAGTGGCAAAGGGATGGAGAACACGCTGGAACCGTTGACGATATCGGCCTCCCTCTGTTCCAGAATGGAGGCCAACTGCAGGACTATGTTCTGATTCTCCATTCTATCAGCGACATTGCTAACAAACGACAAGTTGCAACCAAGCAACAATTTCTGGCAAATGCCGAAATTCGAATAAAAAACGAAAAAATTGATCAAAAATCATTGATCAACTGTTGATCATCTGTCAACTTATCAGTCAGCGATTGATCGGTCCCCGCTTGGCGGTGGGCAGTGGCATGATGTCACACTATCTGGAGATCTTTCAAGTTGATTGTGGTCGAGATGAGAAAAAATGCCGATTTGAATTGCGTTTGTGTTGTGCATGGTTCAATGCATAGTGTATTGCAAACGCAAAGCTTCCAAAATAAGTCACAATTAAATTAGTTGCTCCAGTTTAAAGAACGCACAGATATTTCGTTTTTGACATCACTTTGCGAAGGGATAAAAGAGTAGTGACTAAGTTTGTTTTCGCCGTGAGCAGCCTGGTCCAGAAACACATCTTACCCTTCCCTTACCAAGGTATGGTTGGTACTGCCGTCTATAAGGATAGTCCACTGGACCACAAACACTCCAAAATGTGATCCAGAGGACCATTCCAAGTATTTTTTTGTTTGCACTTTGTGGTCAACCAACATATCTGTTGTAAAACAACAAAAAACAAACCTTCCCTGGCATTCATTCGGCCAAATTGTGAAAAGAAGATCATCTTTTAACCCTTTGTTTACCAACTTGTGTATCAACGGACCACAAAATGACTTTGCAGGCCATAACTTAGGAAATGAGGTGCCATCAAGTAAATATGCCGCACAAAAGTAAATATTCCTCACATCATGGGTCAAGGAAACTGGCTATGCAGGGGCCAATCAGCTTAGATGGGATGATGTGCATAGGAGTTGCATAGGAGACAAGGTGGTCCTCTGGACCACACCTTGGTAAGTATTGAAAATGGATGTTCACCAAAGTGTGGTCCACTGGACCACTTGACTGTAACTATAACTCATGGACATATCCTCATGCCCAATGTATCTCCATATTCCTAGATCCATTTGCGAGGAATACCTTAGGTGGGCTGACTTGGTGACACCTCATTTTTCACTATCTCAATTATGTGAACATCACTCGTAAGTCAGAACGAATTTGTTTCGAGGTTCGTGAAAGGCACATTTTTTATTTCCAATCCACTTACGTAAGCGCGTCTCTGATTGGTTGTTGGGAATTACAGCCAATTTCAACATAAATTTTTGAAACCTAAACTAACCGAACCTAACCTGACCTAACCTGGCCTGTCCAAACCCTATTGCGACCTGAGATTGTGATGCCAAGAGGTGGCAAACATGTCAAATGGCAAAAAGTGGTGGCAAGGCAAAAATGCCAAAATTGATGACGTCACAAATTCAGACGACGGGATTGGCTGTTGCGATGCTGCTGACGACGGGATTGGCTGTTGCGGTGCTGCTGTCCACGGACGTGGATTGGAAAAAAAGCAATGCTCGTGAAAGGCACAGATATTTGAAAAGAGCTGCTGAGCTTAACTTCCACCACAAATTGAAAAAAGACAATTTAAAAAAAACTCACAAGCGTATCGATTTCGTTGCATCCATCACAACATTTTCAACGCAACAGAGGATCAGCATTGCAGACCATGATTCAGGTGTAGCAGACGACGCCAACTTGGAAAATCGTGATCGGCGGTGACTTCGAAAATGTTGTGAAGGCCACAACGAAATCGATCCACTTGGTGTTTTTTTTAATCACCTTTGTACAATTTGTGGTGGAAGATAAGCACAACAGCTCTTATCAAATATCACTCAGACCATTCTTGGAGAAGTGTTGCTGGCCCAGGGGAAGAATTACAAGCAGCACAGTTTCTACAAAAGGTAACACTTCAGAATATTGTACAGAAAACAAAAAAATAAAAAAATATGCAGCGCTGTATCATCCTTAGTCAAGGATTTGGAACCCCATAAAATAATGCTCTCCGGATTTGTGTTTCACCGAGGTCAGATGAAAAATAAAGTTTTGGATTCTGAAGCTGGGAACCAAGGGCATATCACGTAACGATCATTCATGCCCAGTCACGAGGTTCCAGTTATCACTTGCTCCGCATGTCATGCACATTCAAATGATTTCAAAGAACTCCTCCCTCATTGCGAGTACGGGTAAAATCACAGCCGTGTGAAATGGTTGAATTGGTTTTCTCTCGTGAGAAAATAAAGCGTAATTTTCATTGATTGTCCAGACCGGCAGTTCACCAAAAAGCCTACCAGGTATTGAACGTATTGACTGAAGCACGCACTTTCACACAGTGAAACTGGCTCTGTTGCATCTCCAATAAGTTTTTTGTTATTCTCATTTTTCCTAAACAGTCGCTATAAACAGATGTCCATGCTGCAAATTGCACATTGTTTTCGCGCAATAGCAAAATTTACTCTGTTTAACAGGAAACATTAAACAGAAATAGCATGGAAAATTGGAAAGAGCTATAAATTATTACTTTTTGCCACGGAGAGCTAATGTTGCAAAAAGGTACGATCGGCAAATGTTTCCAATTAACACCAAATCTTGATGTCCACAAATCACAGTGCAATGGTGTGAAAATCCAGCATCGCTAAAGATTTTGTTTCAGGACAACTAAAACCCAAATCAGGCATGCAAAATTCAGATCATACCTAATCTGCGAGAAATCAGGCTAATATCAGCCAAAAAGGACTAAGTTTTGCATATTTGTGTTCAGTTAGAGTAGGCAAGAAATCTGTACTGATCTCTAGAAATCTAGCAGTAAAGTCACACCAACTTTTTGACCATGTCATCACATTTACTCAAAAACCACTTATCTGGAAAGTTGAAATCTTGCATGGAAGCACAACATGATGGGTCCCTGTGGAAGTTAGTGTTTTGACTCCCCCCTAATGAAACTGGGAACAAGACACTGTGCAAATTTCGTCTGGGATGACTGTTACGGGAGAAAAGCATTTTTGTAAATAAAAACCCAATTTTTTTGGTTTCAATTCGTGGGTGTTTCAAGTCAAAAATGATCTCTCTAGCTAAATAAAGAAAATTGCATTTAAGCACCATTCCAGGGTAAGCCAGAATCTGTAACTGATCAACATTCAAAACTCAGAGCTCAAGTCCAGCCGGGACGGTTAAGTCTCCCGGAAGAACTGTCTCCGATCTCTCTGGCTTTCATGTTGCCCAGAATTGTCTTCGAGTACCACCACTCATCCTGGATTTTTTCAATTTTTATCATCTTGTAGCTACGAACCTCTTTCGACACGAATGCAACAAAAGTGTTAAGAATTTTAGCCGATATTGAATTTGACCTCGTGTTGCCCAAAAACTGAAATAATAAGCAAAAAAATCAAAAAGTCTAGAAATTGAAAACTGAAGACAACTTGGGATCTCAGAATCAGTTTGTGATAAAACGGATGAGAAATGTGGAGGAAAGGAGGAGAGACAGATATGTCACTGCAGGTTAAGGCGACATTTTCTCAAGGGTTTCCTGCTTATTGTTATGATGGACCCCCATGAGTCATTGGAACAAAAAGCCCTTTAAATTAAAAAGACAAGATTCACCACCAAACTAAAAAACACATGTTGAATGAGAATGACGGATTCAATTCAATAAATATGCTGTTATTTGCGAACAAATAAATTAAGAAAAACAAAACGAACACAATTACTTTCGTTAAAAACAACACAACACGTCCTTGCAGTTTAAAACTTAGAGAATAGATAAGAAATACAAACTCTTTTACGTGTGCAGAATATCAACAGAAACAAATTGCAGGGCAAAACTAAACTGAAACGCTAGCTACAGCAAGAATAACGCTAGCCACAGCAAGAATTAATTAAAAAAAAAATGTTAAAATGACTAGGGGCCTCAAGTTGTGATGTTCTCTACAATGATCTGGCTATTTTAAAAAGAAATAATGGTTGCTGGTTGTCCAGTGTTATTTAAATAAAAATTCTGGCCAGACTGCGGCCGAAGGTGACCTCACTGAAATTTTCCTGCCTTTGATATGACAAGGCTGGTATGGACAATGTTGAGGGGGGGTAAACCCTACGCGCCAAACTTTTTTGTTTCTGACTGGTTTTTTTTTTTTTTTTTTTGAAATTTTGCAGGTGAAGTGAGCATAAAAAATTATGAAGATTGATACACAGGGTGTCCTGTAAAGGTCCAGACAGAATGTGCATGTCGGCTTCCTTGAG
>JASGXE010019027.1:0-10294 GCA_030068105.1 Sinentomon sp. SZTP_YWyxl
AAAAACTACAAAACAACATTGTGAAACAATTATGAATTATGAAAAAACATCAATTGAATTAAAAAATAGGATTTCTATAGGCAACATGGAAAAAATAGGAAAAAGATAGGAAAAAAAGCTTTTGTTCAAAAATATAGGAAAAATAGGAAAAAATAGGACCACATGAAGCCTGTAAATGAGGATTATCTTTGTTGCCATGGCTTTTTTGTGGGCCTAAATTGCATTAAAAAAGCAATCGGCGGATTCCAAGATAATCTCAGTTCATGAATTCGGACCAATGCACGTTCAATGCAACAAGCGGGTTAAACCCGCTTGATGTGTAGAGACATAAAAGCTTGGGTGCAGGTAAGTAAGTGACCAAGTTCACAGGATGCAGTGACATAAAAAGCCAAGTTGGTATAACAAGAGTAACGACAGCCACAGACCCAATTAACTGAATAAAGAGGTGGGCAATCATGGTGTCAAAAAATTTGAGTCTAGATAACAATATGCCCTTAAAAATATGAGGAAAAGCCTGCACAGGTAATTAATTATGCGCTGCAGTTTTTTTTATGTGACCAGGATCATTTTCAGACGGAAGAGTCATAGCAGAGCAACCCTCACATCACTCGAGAATCGAGATGAAAAAAGCTCAATGGCTTTGTCATTTTTGCGTTGTTGGTGCCAAATTTTTCCTCTTTGTCACGTGCATATAATCTGACATAAAAATATGAGCTGGTCTTTCAATCGTTTCAACATTTTTATTTGGATTCGCATTGCAGACATTTGCAGTTTGGAAATTGGAGAGATGTTTTGGACCTCAGCATCTTCATTTGTCATTTCACATTTTGGCAGTTTTTTACCCAGCCGAAAATTCCAAAATTTTTGGTATGCGGAGTCCTGTGAATTTTATTGTGTGAAAACTACTAGTAAAAGGTTACCCCATTCAAAAAATTGTGGACTGGACGATCCTCTCAAGCTTCGAAAATACAAGATCTCTCTCTTTGATCCAAGAAATGCATTTCAAAGCATTCCGACCTGAGCACAAAATGAAATGAGAAATCTATTTCATGCACCAGTGATTAAATTGAGGGGGTACGCAGTGGTACGGAGCACCACGCCTTCTTTTTGTGGGAGCTCAGCGTACCACATGAAAAGCAACAATTTTGCAAAGCGTTGTCCAGCATACCACTATTTCTGATTTGCAATATTGACATCGTTTCCAGATTAAGGAACCATTACCAAGTTGAGATGAAATTATCATGAATAGAAAATGAGAGTTCGAAACAGTCCAGCCTGTCATTTGCCACCAAACAAAGCACGATTTTTCACAGGTGCCAACAAACAAGGAAATCTGTCAATGAACAACAGTTCCTCTCACTAGATGGGTAAAATTTTCACGAGATGAAATCAGGGAGAAAAACGTGTTTTGCTGACCTCCATAATATGAGAAATAATTATAAACAACGTGATATCTATCGCTTGGCAATTGTTGGTAGGTACATTTCACTAGGATTTAACTTGGATCACATTGCTCCTGTCTGTCCTAAGAAGCAAATGTCTCGTTGACAATTTGGTTTATTCTAAGCACAGCCTTGAATAGACTACAGTTAGGAATTCCCATGGTAATTTTGAAACGGGTGAGGGGCGGAGAAAAATCGGGAGAGAGCAAGCAAAATAATTGTTGCCTTTTGGTCGCGTCAGCGGACAACATTCCTTTGCGCGTGCGCATGAAGACTTCTTGGCATATCTCTGAAAGTTTTCATCCGATTTCAATATGTTTGGGGTTTTCAGAAAGGGGACAAATTCGGGTTTCTTTCCTGGCAAGCAGAAATCAAACCGTCTGCAAATTTTTGCACAGTCGCGCTGTGAAGCCGATTGAAGTTGTAAAATGAGGAGAGTTTTGACCGTGGGTTTGGCGATTCTTTGGCCCACAGCCCGACACTCGAACCAGCTAGGTCGGTGCCATCCCGGACTTTATTGTTGAGCATAAAATGAGTTTTAAGAACATACCAAACACTTTGGTATTCGGTGTCGGGGTTCCCATAAACCACGAAAAAACGGCCGATACTTTTTCATGTGGAAAAAGTTCAATTTGGATTTACAATGCGATTGCGCGACTGCTTGTCAGCCGTTTCAAATTTTCTTCAAAGAAAATATAAACCCTGTTTCCTCCTCTTTCCTACAACCCCAACCTTGTTCAAATCGGATGATAACTTTCCAAGATACAGCGAGAAATCTGCGAGTGAGTGGATTCCAAAAACGTCGCTTTGGATTCGATGAAAGGAAACAAAATGGCGGATTTGAGCCCACATTCCCGGATCAATGTTTCCCATTTAAAATGCCTAACTGTTATACATACACGGCTGTGATTCTAAGGTTGCAGGCAGGTAATTGCTGAAAACAGCAATGGGATTTTTTACAGACAGGGAGACATGAGTTTGTTGAAAATGTAGGTACATCGAAATATCAGAAAGTGCGCATTTTGAACAGAAACAGTTGTTCTGGAGGAAGACCATCACAAAAGCTAAAAAATATCATAGGCTAAATATAAAATGCTGATACAAAATAAAAACATATTTTCCAAACACTCAAGTGGTGGCTTTCTGCTTTGCAGCAGATATTATTTATTCAAAATACTCACAGCAACACTTTAGATTCTTGCTTTACAAAAATGTATGCCTTAACAATCAACAAATACCTACATAAATACTTTGCACAAAAACATTAGGACAAGGCTTTCGAATAATTTTAAAGGCACAAGCAAAAGTGATAAGTACCTGTGCAACAAATACTTATAGGCCATGGCATGTTAGCTACCAGATCGCATGCTTCTTACCGACTTGGTTGAAGATGCAGAAAGAAAGAAGAAGTCTTTGATAGCTGAGATAAGCATCGTGTCTCCAAACACAAAATTGTTTTTTTTTTCAGATATTGTGTGATTTGCAAATATTGTGCACACAGAATTTTTATTTGTGTATTTCATAGAAGTGTGTATACAGGGTGGGGTGTCCCGTAAAGAAATATGAGTATGCTGATCATACGTTTGCTATCTGTGTTTTCCAACAAAATGACAGACGTTGCACATTTCATCTGATGCAACTGGGGCACAACCTAACAATAAGCTTAGGACTGGGACTGAAAAATCAGAATGCCCATTTTCGGAAAATACCTACCAAAAAAGATGCAGATGCTAGGGCAACCTTTTCTAAACACCTCTTCCAACACCATCCTAGAAGGGGGTGCAAAAAATTGTGTATCAATTTAGAAGAGCCAAGACGTAATGAGCCCTACTGCAGTTTTTGTTCAAAATCACCACAGATGCAGCAAGAAACTGGGATTTTGCATTTAGTTGGGGCCACCCTGTATTTTCATGGTAATGCACAAGAAGTGGCATGGATTTTGCCGACAATTTTGAAAGCCTGCAAGATCAGTGTGGTGATCAGCTAAAAAATCAGCTGTCAAACAATAGAACAGCACCATGGCATGCAGGCTGATGACATTCATTGCAAGAATTTCTGGGAGAAGCACAATCCTGTGAAAAAGGGGGACGTTAACTATATCCCATAGAAGAATGGCAGGACAAAGAACAACCCTTTTGAAAAGTTTATGCAGTTGCAGAAAGTTACCTCAATTTCCTGCACTGAGTCATGCCCAAAAATACAGAAATCATTCTAATCATTTTGTCAACATCGAAGAAGGCAGGCACTTATTCAGGAAATGTGAAAAAGAGACAGAAATTGCATCATCAGTTTTGTCGGTTACAGCATGATAAACAATGGAATAGTGAAACCTTTACCCTCAGGTAATTAATACCTACACACCTGCCATGGGTTTCCTGGGAATACGGCAAGTGGGTTGCACACCTATCAAATGGGTACATCTACCAATGCCATAAGTTCCATTCCGTCGGATTGTTTTATAGCCAAATGAATCACGGAGCAGGGTTGCACCCTCCTCAAAAATCTAGTCTGCCATAATCAATGGCATGCCTGTATGCTGGTATTCGAACAAATAAATATCACAAAGAGGAAGCAGTCACCATATCAAGTATTCACTTGCATCTGCAACCTGTCCAGTGCATTGAGAAATGCCCTTGCGGAACTGATCATCTTTGAGAGTTTTGAATCTCTCTCTTGAATTCTGCTGTCAATTGCAGCCATATCTCTAACCTAATGAAAAAGAGGGCAAATAACATCAGAGCTTGACTAAAAATTGAACTGGAAACAATTTTGATTCTGAATGCCGGTAAATATCAGGAGTTTGACGAAAATTATTTTGCGGTAGGTAGGTGGTATTCAGGATAATAATTTAAGGCCAGGGGTAATTTTAGACGATATCATTGTGTTAATTTTGGAATTCCAATTCTGGATAATTTTGTTATTTTTGTTAAACATTCTACAGCCTGGTACAGACGAGCAAAGTTTGCCAAAGTTTTCCGAAACATTTTTCTTGGATACCTACGCACAACAAACTTTGTTTGGCAAACTTTTTCTTTTGGATGAGAAAACAGCTCAGATTTTATAAGCATAACTTCTTTAGTTAAATGCCAGTAGAGTCGGTAGGTACCTACATGCTGGTAAGATCCCATAAATTAAAACGAGGTTTCCCAAAATCCAAGATCCCATAAATTCCAAGATAAATTCCGAGATCCCATAAATTAAAACGAGGCCCACAATTTTAGCAGTACTCACAATTACCTATTATTTGGATTTACTTGCTGCATTGATTTACCCAAATGCATTGACATCTGTTTCTACTTTTGAGACCTATATCCTGTCGTAATGTGTTTTAAGTTTTGCTCTTCACTGAACTTGAATCAGCCCGAATAAAAACTCCAGTTCTGTTTCTGAAGGTTTTTTTTTTTTGTAAATTTGGAAAACTTTCGGCTTGATGCATTTCATTGCTAAAACCCGATGTTGCTACAAGAGCTTTATTTTTGTTCGAAACAATGCCCTTTTCCTCATTCTCTTGTCTGCAATTATTAATGTCCAAAGTTATAATGCGCATTCGCGAGTGCTTTTCTTCGGTTGTGTGTGTCTACAATTACCCTGGGGGCAAAATTTGTGAAAAACAGCAATTAGACCCATATCTTTTGTTTCAGGCATATCGTTTTCATTTTCACACAAGTTGGGTCCAATTTAAACTCGTTCCAAGAGCACTCTGTTTCCAATTGGCACACCTCAGTCGGGGTAATTGAGACGGCATGTGTACTACTTGCACAGGTAGGTACCAAAAAACTACTTGAACACTTTGTTGACACCTTTTAAAATTGCACAAATGTCTGTAATTACCCTTCCTGAAGCATTATGCTCCGTAAAAAGTCACAAGGTGCAGCATTCAAAATGTACCACACGCCGCAGTAGCCACAGTGGGGAAAACAATGTACCTACCCATGAATGGTCTGAAATGGAACCCAACATTCGAGCAAAGGCAGTTTCATTTGTCACTGTCCATTGTGTGTTGAGTGTTTA
This sequence comes from Sinentomon sp. SZTP_YWyxl, assembly GCA_030068105.1. NCBI lineage: Eukaryota > Metazoa > Arthropoda > Protura > Sinentomata > Sinentomidae > Sinentomon > Sinentomon sp. SZTP_YWyxl. The sequence goes on from JASGXE010019027.1 coordinate 5,454, forward strand.
AAATGCAACATAGGCACATACCTAAATGTGCATTGTTGTTTAGGCTAATGAAGTCCATCGACGAGTGGGTGCAACATTGATTTTCACTGTAGGTACCTAGGTACCTCGTGGAAAAACTTTTCAGTGGCACCACACCAGGAAAGCCACGTGTGCGGTATGTTCAGGCCAAATGAGTATTTTTAGTTGACATGCTACCAAATTCTTCTGTTGTCAGAAACCAGGGTTGGAAAAAAACATGATTTTTTCTTAAAAAACATAAAAAACGTTTTAAACGTTTAAAACATGTTTTTTTGTTTTAAACGTTTTTTATTCATCTGTTTTTTCCCGTTGTTTAAAACGTGTTTTAAACAGTTTTAAACGTGTTACAAAAGCTGCTAAGGCTAATTTTTGCAATAATTTAGTGACAATGGTACTTTAAAAAGGCAACAATAATGGTTTTATTGATAACAATAACAGAAAAACGTTGAAAATTGAGAAAATGAGCAAAAAGCATTTTTTTTGTTTTTGCTGATTGTTTTAAACAAAGCATTTCAAACAAGTTGCGATTGTTTTAAACTTGTTTAAAACACGTTTAAAACACAATTTTGTTTTAAACAAACTGTTTTAAACAAGTCGTGGTTGTTTAAAACAGATTGTTTTAAACAGAATGTTTAAAACAAACAACCCTGTCAGAAACCATTTGCACAGTTTGATTTTGTAACCTGCACACGGTGCGGTGTGGTCACGCCACATGAGTCTTTTTAGTTGACATGCTACCTACCTACTAAATTCTTCTGTTGTCAGAAAACATTTGCATAGTTTGATTTTGTAACAAACACCACACCGATGGAAAAAAATGGAAAAACAAAAATGGAGAAATGCTTCGAACTCTGCTTGGGTGGCAAGAATTAAGGGCATGATTCCCTGCCATCATCTCCCATTTCTACAGGACTGCCTTACGAGAAACATTTTAAGCACACATTTTAAAGCCTCAGATGTTCGAACTGTTTTCGATGGAAATACTTCTGTCTCAATTGACAGTCAAATGCCAATGCCGTTGATGAATGCCCACTGCCCAGATAGTTTTAACCTATATGCATGGATTTGTTTGCTCTGAAATTATCGTTGCCAAATTGGGTGAGGTTCGCCATTCAAAATTACTCTCGACACACCTTGTGAGACATGTATGAAAATAGTGAGCAGCTCCAATCCAATACTTACCATAGAAAAATAATTGTGGAGTCTCCTTTGCTTCTGGGATTTATCAAACATATCTTTCACTTCAAATATCACAATAACATACATCACAACAGCACCAATGATGAAGACAGAAACTCCCACTCCAGCTATCTTTCTCTTTGAGAATATATTGAACATTTTCTGAAGATTGGAAGCTCACTGAGCCTCAAATCCTGCACTTTCAAACAGAGCATTGCTATCTAACAAGCTAAAGGATTTGAGGAAAGAGGGTGAGAATTACTCCCATTCAATTTTTCCCTACACTTTTTAATCAATCGCACAGGCTTCAATACTTGGAAGACAAATTCCAGATTCGCAACAACCTCGCACGACAGCCGTCAGAGGTTAACTGTCTGATCTGGTTATTATTGGTGTTTTTGTTTCTCATCTAAAGGGTGTTCGGCGAATTATTTTTTTTTACTGCGGGGTCAGCAGCCAGCAGCAAAAAGTGGCGCGACCCCTCATCGCCGACGCGATGAGGCCACGAAGGAGGCCAGAAAACAAAAGACCCAATAGTGAGTGAGTCGGAGCGCATGAAAAAGAAAATCCAACAACATAGCATCATCAGGGAATAGGGATGCAGTGTTGTTAGCATCTCAGGAGGCATCTGCAAAAAAATAGCATCACATACCCATGTTCAACGTTTCATCGTTTCCAATTCGTCAAGATGACAGGTCGTTGGATTGAGAATCATCACATTGGAAATGTTGAGTCAATTCCGGTGTCGTATCATCAAAAACAGCACAATGAAAAATCGAACAGTAATATGTGTGTGCAAGTGCAATTTCCAATTTAGACATATATGAGAAAAAGAAGAAGAAAAGAAAATTAAACATTTGTAAGGTCGTACAAATTGAGCCAAACTTTTATTGGAAAATGTAGGGGGGTCATGCCCTAACCTAAGAAGAACCTACCTATCTGGGAAAACAATGTGATCACCTAGGATAGGCCTAAGAATCTCTACAAGATGAGAGATGTGGTATGGTACCTTCAAACTGACAAGTTCAGCTTATTTGGAGCGGCAATGCCATGGAAAATGGAAACGATACTCGCACCTGTTTTTTGGTGAAGCTGACGTCGAGGACGGTCGACAACAAACACCTCTGTCGGGATAGGTATTGTTTTTTAAGGTGTTATTCCAGCGCGAAAAAACCAAATCGTGTTTTATTGTTTTTATTTGCAATGGCAAAAGTCTGACGAGCAATTGTCTGTATCTCATTGACAGGGTGCTCGGAATGTGCTGCCTGCTATGGGGTATTGTTCAGCAGCCAGACTTTCTACTTACACAGAACCAACTTTAGGTCACGGCAGTTTTTTGACAGATCTGTTCCGTCTGCACAGAAACGTTGCCAACAGCACTTGTTAAAATTTTGACTTTCCCCGGGGAGATTTTGTTGAGGTCTTGCGGCATAAAATTTTGCCACCACCTGGCCACCGCCTTTCTCCGGACGTTAAAATTACATGTGGTATTCTAGGATCCTTACTTTTTGTAATTTATCTGAATGACATTTTTGCACTGATCAAATGTGACTTATGCACAATTATGCCAATAGCTTTTGCCCATGACTTGACAGTGGTTTTATCATCTGCTAATGTACCTACTCTAGTTAGTGGTCTGAAAAAATGTAACAAAATCTTATAAACTTCAAAGACAATAGCCTACCCAGGATAATTCTTTTGTTGTCTACATGACCAAGACAGTTTTCATTTCCTTTAACCCAAGAAAGTATCATTTTGCCAACAAAGTTTGAGTAGGCTGCTGCCAAGTCACACGAGTTCCCAGAACGAAGTTGTTAGGTGTGCTAATTGAGGAAACAGGGTTGCTACGGATTTTCTGGGAAAAAATTCCCTGAGTAGTTCAGGTTTTCCAGGGCTCTGAAATCCATTTTTCCAGGGTTGCTGCAGGCTCCAGTCTCCCCGAGCATCGTGATATCTGTAGGTACCAAATAATGGCATGGGGGCAATGCACACATCGCAGAGCACCTGTGGACCTCATGGGGCGTTACGACAGGGGAAAACCATGGCGGGGATCCAATGGGTGGAGCGCCAAATGGGGGTTTGTGGGGCGAAGCCTGCAAATGCCAAAGATGTTCCAAAAATTGCTTCCTGGGAAACTACTCCCATACCTATAAAAATTAAAAAATGCGTGTCCAGCACATCCTAAGAATTCTCCAACTTTTCCAGAAGGGAGTCAAATGTAACCTACTACCAAAAAATAAGAATTTTGGCAGGCCTTACCTATTCTTTTACATGCCTTGTAACAGGTCCACATAAGATACCTACAACCTGCAAACATCGCAGATGACAAATTATGTTTCATAAACATTGTCAAAAATCAATTAATTTCTCAGCTCTTTCCTCATACGTAGGGTGGTTTTTTAGTTCTGTCAGTGCACTTTTTGAAGATCTGAGTTTTACCATGGTCTTACTTCTGCTTCAATCATGTAAACACCTTTATTTCCTCTTGATTTAGCTGTGTTCTGGGTGGTTTTTTGTCCTTCTCTCATTTTCCAAGGCCAAGATTGGCTTGGTGATTTAAACAAGAAAAATTTCCAAAAACAAAAACAGCTCAGAACAACAATTTGCATTCGCTTTAAAGTTGGTTTAAACCTTAAATCCACAATATCTCTGCTCAGCTGTGAAGATGGGAGACAGTGCTTGATCTCCTGGAGCTGTTGCCAGGTGGATGCGTCAACAAAAAGAGGGAAGAGAGGCGTTTGTTCCTCTGTGGTAAATAGTTACGCTGAGTCTTGGCGAAGGCATCCATGTGGTAGGTACCATCCCGTGCCTGTGCTATGCTCGTGGCCTGTGCAAAGGTAACGAGGCATGGAGTTAATGTTCTCCCTGACCCTTACCCTCTACATATAAAGGCCCTCACCCTCTGTCTCAGATTCTGTAGAGTGCTTAGGGATGTGCGAATCCTTTCGAATCCAAAAATCTCGAATCCAAATCTCTCTTTTTTGCAGAAGCTCGAATCCGAGCCGAATCCGAATCCCGGTGGGAAAATCGAACCCGAATCCGAATCCCAAAAAAATTCTCGAATCCGAATCCACTCGAATCCAAATGGTCTCGAATCCGAATCCTCCTCGAATCCCAGAATAGGGGTAGATGCCAACAGTACTTTTCTGCAGCGGTGTACAAATTTATTTGCACCATTTTCCAGTTTCCACATTAGGCCTATTTTCAAATCATGATCATCAATGCAACTGTTGAATGAAAAAATGATGTTTGAGTGGAAGTGTCATGAGATTCATGGGAGGATTTCTGCGGTGCCAAGTTGAACATTTTTCTCCCATTTTATGTTGGTACCATGTGGATTCTAGGTACCTGCTATGTAGTAGGTAAGGTACCTAGGTCTAGGTAGTAGGAGTGTACCGGATGGCAAAAAGGCCTCACGCACGTTGCAAGTTCCACAGCCATCACTTTGTGGCATCCCGCACCTAAATTTGCTCACATGCTGCTCCGCGTCACTGTTCAATCGAGAACGAGATGTCAGAGCATGAACTGGCTTCAAATTCAGGTCTGACAGGCGACAGACAGGGCCACAGGCCTCTGCGATCAGTGGTTTTTTGCCTCGAATCAAATATCGCACAGAGGACGTAGAAAATTAAAATCGAATCGAG
>JASGXE010019032.1:0-11282 GCA_030068105.1 Sinentomon sp. SZTP_YWyxl
CTATTTATTTTGCTTGAGTCATTCATACGCCATGCATCATTATTCTAAAAACTGGCGTTTTGTCCACTGCACTATCGGAATGTGATGCAATTTTTGGCCAAATGGCTGTTGACTGCAAGACTGCATTGGTGTTGACATGCACCACAAATTTGTTTGCATCTCTCCGACGGCATTGGTTGTTTTTTAATTCTTGACACTGGACTTTGTCCCACGGTGGCGTCGGCGGGGGGACTCCGTCCCCAGTAAAAAAAAAAAAAAAAAAAAAAATGACTCTGGCTGCCATTCCCCACCACTCGGGTGTTCAACTCAGACGAATTTCGGCAGCTCATTTCGTCGAATCCCACTGCGCCCGACTCGTTAGGTCGAAAACGAGACCGCTGGCTTGCCAGACGTGACTCGGGCTGCCATACCCCACCACTTGGGTGTGCCCAACTCAAGTGAATTTCGGAAGCTCTTGCGTCGAATTCCACTTCGCCGTGGCTCGTTAGGTCGAAAACGGGACCGAAGGCTCGCAGAACGTGATCGGGCCGACATTCCCCACCACTCAGCCATGTCAGCTCAGGCGAACTTCGGAAGCTAATTTCGTCGAATCCCACTTCGCCCTAGATCGTTTGGTCGGAGACGGAACCAAAGGTTTGTCCAACTCAGGCGAAATTCGGAAGCTCATTTCATCGAATCCCACTCCGTCTGAATCGTTGGGTCGAAAACGCCACCGAAGGCTTGCCGAACGTGACTCGGGCGGCCATTCAATTTCTCGGGTGTGTTCAATTCAGACGAATTTCTAAAGCTATGTTTACGTTTATGCCAGTGTGTGTCCCACTTTATCCGTTTGCTTGCCACTGTTTAAGAGTGGACCCGACAAAATTTTCCACGAAACCGTCACAAATTAGATGACAAGAAATGGGCAAAAATCTACGGGTGAGCGGGGTGAAGCGGGGAATCAATTTCACTCGTGACAAGGATGAAAAATTGTCTTTCATTTTTGTCGCCACTTCTGCCATGAAAATACCATATAAGGTATTGTTTTTGCACACAAAAACAGGCGAGGAAGAATGCGATTTCAGAGAATACAGTCAAGGGGGAAATCTCGATTTTCAATATAGGATCCATCTTCTCCGCAAAATAAAGACAAACTCGTTTCTTCAGCCGTTCGTTCCTTCCCACGTTCCAATGAAGTCGCAATAACCAGAACCGTTATCTCCTCCATTCCTATGTGGTACCAGTCGGAAGAGCTGAGATGCATATGGGGATAGCGTGCTGGGTTTGCCCTTCCCATTGATCTGCATTTTTTGTTGGTTTGTCAACATTTTCCTTCGCACCCAAATCCAAGCAGAACTCCCAACCGGTGAAAAAGGTATTCGTATACACTCCCTCTGCATCCCTGCTTCGAACCCTGCCCCTCGCTTTGGCGCAATGTCCACTCGCAGTCACATGAACGCTCTTTCTGTATACCTCTTTCATTCCCAACCCCTGGGGTGCAATGTCCAGAATGGGCGAAGCGCAACGAGATCTATAGGTATGTTTTATTCTATGTCGTTGGCGAAGCGCACTTTGTCAAATAAAATGTTTTTTTTTGCTTTGAAATGAGCACCAACACAATTCAAGCACAAACACATAACAGATACAAAAGCTCCGAAGCATTGTCTTCTTCTGCCTTCATCGGCATTTGGTGGATTTTTTGCGCCTATTGGTCAAGGTAAGAGTTCATTGCGGCAAATCCCTGTTGTCTGTCAACGTGAAAGGATGGTACTCCCACGCCTCGCACCCTTTGTGACTCCTCTTGAAAGAGACATTGACGACGTTTGTCTTTTCACAAGCAAAGACGGTTTGGGGGAATACCCAATTTCCCAAGGCTGCCCGAGTTCCGTGCGCCAAGCCTCCAGTCCTGTTTTCGACCTAATAGGAGTGGGCGAAGTGGGATTCGACGAAATGAGCTTCAACCTGAGTTGGACACACCTGAGTGGTGGGGAATGGCAGCCCGAGTCACGTTCGGCAAGTCTTTGGTCCCGTTTTCGACCAAACAAGCCAGGGCGAAGTGGGATTCGACGAAATGAACTTCCGAAATTCGCCTGAGTTGGATTCCTGAGTGGTGGGGAATGGCAGGCAGCCCCGAGTCACGTTCGGCAAGCCTTTGTTTCCGTTTTCGACCAAACGAGCCAGGGCGAAGTGGGATTCGGCGAAATGAGCTCCCGAAATTCGCTTGAGTTGGACATTCCTGAGATCTATAGTGGCTGAGTGGTGGGGAATGGCAGCCCGAATCACGTTCGGCAAGCCTTTGTTTCCGTTTTCGACCAAACGAGCCAGTGCGAGGTGGGATTCGGCGAAATGAGCTGCCGAAATTCACTTGAGTTGGGCAGTCGTGTGGTGGGAGGTGGCAGCCTTCGATCCCGTTTTCGACCAAGCAAGCCAGTGAGAAGTGGGAATCGACGAAATGAGCTTCCTAAATAACGCTTGAGTTGACATTCCTAGGCGATTGAGAATGGTTACCCGAGTCTTGTTTTCAACCTAATGGGCGTGGGCGAAGCGGGATTCGACGAAATGACCTTCATAAATTCGCCTGAGCTGAACATACCTGAGTGGTTGGCAATGGCAGCCCGAGTCAGGTTCGGCAAGCCTTCGGTCCCGTTTTCGACCAAACGAGCCAGGGCGAAATGGGATTCGACGAAATGACCTTCATAAATTCGCCTGAGTTGAACATACCTGAGTGGTTGGCAATGGCAGCCCGAGTCACGTTCGGCAAGCCTTCGGTCCCGTTTTCGACCTAACGAGCCAGGGCGAAGTGGATTCGACGAAAAGTGGGGATTAATTCTACAACGGACGCGAGCCGTTGTGGAATGAGGGTGGATTAATTCTACAACGGATGAAACCCGTTGTGGAATCAGGGGGATTAATTCTACAACGACACGGACGCGAGCCGTTGTGGAATGAGGGTGGCTCAATTCTACAATGGATGAAAACCGTTGTGTCCAAAACGGTCCAAAATCAATCCCCCCCTATTCTACAACGACGCAGTGTCGTTGTAGAATAGGGGGGGATTGATTCCACAACGGGATCTAAAATTCAACGCAACACCGGCCCGTGGTTTTATGGCGCCCCGGGCAGTTTGATTTTTTTGCGCCCCAGCCGAGGGGCAGATCCAGCTCTTTGCGAAGGAGTGCGCTGTCACTTATGGCTCCGGGGCAGAGCCTCAGTGGGGTTCTGCGGGCTGAAGACTCTTGTCAGGAGGAATTCCGTTCCCCAGAGGTCCTTGATTTTTGAGATTTAGGAGTTCATTTGGAATGCCAAATTGCAGTTTCTCAATAAAAATTTAACGAATTGTTGACCTGAAGTGCTGAAAATACCCATTTTCTATGGCCTTTTTAATTTCTCTATGAACTTGAAACTAACAGAAGGCATAATGATAGACCAATGGAGTTGTGCCTTTGTCACCTGTTACACAAGAACAATGAACAAAACTTCACTCACTTCTTGAGATCGATTTCGTCGGACACATTGCTGACATCATCAGTCTGACTGACGCAACAGAAGAGACACGGACACAACTCCATTGGTCTTTTTAATGGTCCGTTTGGTTCTTGAGGGGTTGTGGGATGTTGCATCTTGTAATTCTGCCAACTTTTCGTGGGCCGAAACGTCATTAATTGTTTTGGCCTGGCGCAAAACAAATAATGACGGCCACCATATTCGATTGTAAAGTCGTCGCCCAACCCGAAATGAAGTTGGGCAGCACTGCCCTCCAGAAAAAATCGATTTGCTTCTGTTTGCAGCCAAATTCCCTGTCAGTTCTCCGCGGCCTGCCCCTTCAGTCTTCTGCTTGACGCACCTTATTCCACTTGTCCCTTTTTGCATGTTTTTCTGCTGTAAAAGATTCCATTGCCCATTCCCAAAGTTGAACAATACCCGAATTGAACATTCAGACTCAGACCCTTTTCATTTACCTGCTTTTTGCTGCTGCGCTTGACACCACTGTGTATGCAAACCGGCCACTAGCGTTTCAAGCAACCCTCAGCTGTTCAAAATGGCTGACATCAAAATGGTATAGTCAAGTTTGGAAGAAAATAAGCGTTTAAAACATGGTCTGCAATTTGCTGCTTCTGTCCTTTGAGCAATTTTCAACGTGGCATTCTTGGCTTTGACGCGTGATGCATGACAGAATGGATGCGCCTTATTTTTGCCACTGCTGATGCAGATGTCAATTTTATTGGGCCAGTATCCCAGTGGGCAAGTGTAGGAGTCCTGTTATTGAACACAAGATAAATGCAGTCTGAAGATGCAATCAGAAGGGTTCACGTAAAATGTCAAAGAATGGAGAGCTCTGGGGTAAATGTTCAATTGCTTTGTACTGCATTGGGGTGGACAGGTTTGCGTTTCATGCCACGATTCAGAATGGAATGTTAGAGAAAGATTATGACTACAAATAAAAAAAGAACCCCGTTTCTATAGTCATTGGCCGAAAAATATTCAGGTAGCTGAGTACATGGTGCAGAGCAAATTCATCACATTCACAAAACAAGAATTTTTATCGCGGACAAGGCGCCCTTGGACAATTTGGCGCCCTTGGAAAATTTGGCGCCCTGGGCAAATGCCGTTTTGACCGTACGGTCGGGCCGGCCCTGAATTGAAATTTTTTTCCGACACGATTTGCTGCATTTGCGGCGATAAACCCATTTGAATGCATGGTATTCCCGCGCGCTCGGTGTACGGACTTCGGCAAATCGCCACAGCTTTGAACATACGTACACCTTACGGCAGTCGGATATCAGTTGCAGTTTTTGAGCACGTAAGATGTACGGGTGCCGGGCTTGACCGGTTAAAAAACAGTTTTTTAAAACAAGCTTTTTTTAACACTGTTTAGAAGACAATTTGTTTAAATAATTTTGTTTTTGACGTTTTAAACATGATTTTGTCAAGAATAAAAAACAGAAAAAAAAACATCGTAAATAAAAAAAAAACAGTTTTCGATCGATCGTTCATTTACCACAAAGAAAAAACTGGAGAAAGCCAAATGCAGGCTGCAATGAAATCTTCCAAAAAGCGATCAATGTGGAGGATTGCGGTTTTGTGCCAACACAGGATGTCCACTCAAAAACTGGAAACAAAATTCTATTTTCAGCCATTTTTCTTATTTTCGGACACAGAGTTTCAGCAGCAGTCCAGCAGTTTTGAGAATGCCACTTTATCCATCCACCAGTTGAGTGCAACTCATGTTGACAAAACCATCGAACAAACGTCAAGCGAGTACTCTTTTTTAACAGCAGATGATTAACGCTTTGGCTATCCACACCCAGTCATTACCAGCGCTGGCAAAGCTGAAAGCAACCAACAGCTACGGTCTTTCTCAGAGATGGGTCGCCAAGGGATCAAATAGGTCCCTTTAGCTGTCCAGACATCGCACATAGGAACCTACCCATTTTGAAAAACCTGACAAAATAATGGGTCACTTAAGCTCACCATACACGATGCGCAAAATGACAACTCGTAAAAGATGGGTCGCGACTGGATGAAACAGGACAATGTGAAGCTGACAATACCCACACGACGGGGACCGGTGACGAGGGCAGAACGAACTGAGGCAGAATTGGACTGAGGCAGAATTTTTGCATTTTTGGAGGCTGATTTTTTTCATTTCTGCGGGTTAGGTTAGGTCAGGTTAGGTTAGGTTAAGTTAGGACAGGTTAGGTTAGGTTAAGTTAGGACAGGTGTAAGCTACCACCTCCAAGCAAAACCTCCCCCCAAAACTCCCTCCTTTGTCCAATTCTACCTCAGTCCAATTCTCCACTTCTGCCTCAGTCCGTTCTATCCCAGTCCCCCATCCACACGACGCATGTTTGTTGGTTCCTGAAAATCGTACTGCCAGCCTATTCTAACCTATGCCTCGGACTTACTACCTTGGTGCGGATTTCAGGGGCCGCTATTTTAAGCATACGATCGCATTTGTCCCATCTTAACCATTAACGTCCCGTCAAGTGGTGTGACCCATCATAAGGAACTGTGCTTTCACTTTGGATTTTCAATCTGGCATTTTTAAAGCACCACAAATGATGCAGTGTATGGCCACCTCTATCTGTCTTGACCGCGGTCAAGATTTTTGTGTACCTGCCAGCAATTGTTATGCCACTCTGCATCTTTGATCTGGCATTTTTAAAATGAACCACAAATGATGATGTGTGCAGCCACCTTTAACCAGTCTTGTGGCATGTTTTACCCACCAACAGAACACAACCTAAACTAAACCCATAAGTATGGGTACCTAAAAACTTAAATTGGCATTATCATTAAATATGGCGACCTATAAGTAGGCACCATGTACAGCATGCAAATAATTCATGCCTACTGCATTTTCGGCACAACTTTTCTTTGTTGGCAGAGAACCCATTCGAGCAGAAATTAGAACAGAATCACATTGCCACTTCTTTTATCAATCACAATCATGGACTCAGCTTTTGTGCGACGTGGCTTTCACCAATGATTTCACTGCAGACAAAGCAAGAAAAACTGAAAATAGTAAATTTTTTATTCATTACCAGTGGCGTGCGGTCAGGGCAGGCGCCGACTGCCCAAGCAAAATCTCATGAATTGTGCATTTTTTTATTTTCAACAACACACATAGAATTTTTTGCTAAATTCTGCCGGCAAATGCGGAAAAGTACCTATTCCAACAATTGCATTGCATGAGATGTGGAAAATCACTCAAATTCCCTCAGATGTTCGGGTGCAAATATCACTCATTTCGAACAAACAGGTAAAATTCCAAACAAATCATACGTTTCCATACACTTCCGTAGCAAAATGAGAAGGCAGTTGGTCAGGCGGTAAGCACGTACAAGAAACGAAAGACCCGAAGAACCGGTTTCGAGTCCCGCACTCGTCATTTTTATTTGCGTGATATCCGATTCAAAATGAGTGAAATTACGCGCTGCCAATGGGTGATTTTTCGTATCGGTGTGTAAAAACAGGGATCAGATATCCCACATTTTCACTGCAGAAATCACACATTTATTTCTATGTGTGAAACATTTGTAAGGGCAAAACGTGGCCACGGAAGTCCACAAAATACGAGCCAAAGAAAGGCACACTCGGATTTGTCTGCTGGGCGCTGACAGCATCGACTGAACGATGCCTTGACTGGGACAGGGAACTCCCTTCTTTCCCAATGCCAACAACCACAGAAGTCACCCATACCCACCCTCTTTCTCGCTGGTCTTCCAGACGCAAGCGAATCCCCTGCTCTGTTGGCGCATGAGATTCAGAAGAGGCAAGGAATGATGCTGCCTGCTTTGAGGGATCTGCGGGGATGCGATGAAGACAATGCCGCTCCATCCGACCAGGTGAATTCACCCACCGCAAGTGGAGTAGTCCTGTTGCTGAGTAGACACTCTGAAATCTGCCTCCAGCTGCATCTCTGCCCAGTCAAGGGTGTGACTAAAACGCTAAACCTGCTTGTCCTGCTGGAAACCTGCTTGTCCTGCTGGTAATGGTTAAATAAGTTAGGTTATTGCTAGATTAGGTATTAGGTAATACCTAAAATAACCTCACCTAACCCTAATCTGGCCATTACCAGCAGGACAAGCAAGACAAGCAGGTTCAGCGTTTTAGTCACTTCCCCCTGCAAGAGCATACTGCTCTTTGCGGACATCCTGTCCTGTTTTTTTTAATTTGTCGGGTGTTATCAAGCCCTGATCTGCGAACTGCTCGGCGTGAATAAAATTCGCCTTGAATCGGCAGGTTGCGAATTGAAATATCCTATTTTTTCGTATATGAGGGCAACCTGCTGTTGGGCCCGGCGTGGCCAAGGCAAAGTCCCTCGCATTGAAAAGCTCGTAAAAATATGCTCGTCCCTTGCAAATCAAGGCAGATGAGCGTAGGAGAGGTCACCGCGGAAGCCGGGACCGGCCGCTGTCGGAGTCAGGTGATGCCAGTGCGGGCGCGGTAGATGGAGGAAAAGAAAAAGCCCGCAGCCTAAGACCGAGCCAAAGAGCCGGCAGCCTAAGACGGAGTAAAAGAAGAAGACCGCAGCCTAAGATGGAGCCAAAAGAGCCCGCAGCCTAAGACGGAGCCTGAGAAGAAGCCGCGACCCAACAACTTGGACAGCCTCTCCGGTCACCTGCCAGCCCGTTGCCGAAGCGGAGCCTCTCCCTTTAACCCAGTGCTCTAGCCCACCGCCATGCAAACGCTAGCTGGAGTGACGGTATATAAATTAAAGTTACTGCTAACCACGCCTCTGGCAGTCCGAAGCCTGCAAGCGCCCTTTGTTGGCGTGAGTTGGGATGGGCAGTCACCGTAAAATACTAAGGGGACTCTACTCCTCGAATGGCGCCCGAAGGGGGACCCACGTGGGACGGTGGTTCTTCTGTAGTAGAGCGGTAAGTAACCTCGCCTGTCATGCGAGAGACCCGGGTTCGATTCCCCGCAGGGGAGCCCCATCCCATAAGTGGTGTCCAACTAAAATAACCCCAATAAAACCCAAGTCTGGTGATAAAAAAGGAAAGAAGAAGAAAAATGTGACTGCCATGGCTGCCGTGGGGGGTATTTGCAGCACAAGCCGCCGCCCAGCTTGAACACATCCGTGAACTTACAGCCCACTTTGTGTTCACATGGGGTGGGGGGTATGCAAGAGCATACTGCTCTTTGCGGACATCCTGTCCTGTTTTATTTTCATTTGTCGGGCGTTATCAAGCCCTGATCTGCGAACTGCTCGGCGTGAATAAAATTCGCCTTGAATCGGCAGGTTGCTATTTGAAATATCCTATTTTTTCGTATATGAGGGCAACCTGCTGTTGGGCCCGGCGTGGCCAAGGCAAAGTCCCTCGCATTGAAAAGCTCGTAAAAATATGCTCGTCCCTTGCAAATCAAGGCAGACAAGCGTAGGAGAGGTCACCGCGGAAGCCGGGACCGGCCGCTGTCGGAGTCAGGTGATGCCAGTGCGGGCGCGGTAGATGGAGGAAAAGAAGAAGCCCGCAGCCTAAGACCGAGCCAAAGAGCCGGCAGCCTAAGACGGAGCAAAAGAAGAAGACCGCAGCCTAAGACGGAGCCAAAAGAGCCCGCAGCCTAAGACGGAGCCTGAGAAGAAGCCGCGACCCAACAACTTGGACAGCCTCTCCGGTCACCTGCCGGCCCGTTGCCGAAGCGGAGCCTCTCCCTTTAACCCAGTGCTCTGGCCCACCGCCATGCAAACGCTAGCTGGAGTGGCGGTATATAAATTAAAGGTGCTGCTAACCACGCCTCTGGCAGTCCTGCAAGCGCCCTTTGTTGGCGTGAGTTGGGACGGGCAGTCACCGTAAAAATACTAAGGGGACTCTACTCCTCGAACCCCAGTCAATATTCGTATTGCTCTGTTGTAGTTGTTGCTCGCTGATCACAGTACTCTGCTGTGATGACAATTGCAGGCTGAGCTGAGCCTGTGATGAATGCAAACCTCACTTCAGCAAATGCATGCTGTTTGCCGCACTTTTTGAATGTCAAGCACGGCCAAATGTTGATTCAGAGGGAATGGGAATCAGAAAAGAGAAACATTGGATTTGGCTTGTGAAAGCATCGGATTCTGGCATGTGGCCAAAAATTAGTGAAATATGGACCCAACAATTTAGTAAGCTTTTGAAGTTGGAGCCACAATTTGTGAAGTCTATTCCTTTCAATACGTGTGATTCTGATGAACTTGACTGTGATCATGATGAAAATGCACAAATGGTACATTTTAACATTTGTCACTGAAAATATCGAATTTTCAAAGTTTGATTTGGAATGGATGCATGAGCAAATTCCAATCAGGAGTCATTTCGCAAATGCAAATATTCAACAATTTGGAAATGCAGCATTATTCGGAATAATTCGGATCATTTTCTGCAAATTCTGCTGTCTGCTGATGCCTTCATTTTTCCAGTGAAACATCGTCAATGCTTGAAAACCGTCGAATCTATCCGATTCTTAGAATAGGTGAAAACCCTGGATTCACGATATGTGTTCGGGATTTTGGATTGTGTGTAAGGTGGGCCTGTTGAATAAGAAGCTTGACATTGGGTTGCAGCGGCATAGCTAGGCCTGTGCGAATGGGGGGCATCGGGACATTGCTCCCATGATCACTGAAACATGTTGTCCACACCGTGTGATGCTATTCAACTGGATGCATGCAGTTGTGAAAAAATGCTGTTTTTCAAAAAAAAAAGAGCATTCTGAGCACCATTTGAGGCTCCATTTTTTCAAAATTTCTTACCTTC
Organism: Sinentomon sp. SZTP_YWyxl; assembly: GCA_030068105.1. Classification (NCBI taxonomy): domain Eukaryota; kingdom Metazoa; phylum Arthropoda; class Protura; order Sinentomata; family Sinentomidae; genus Sinentomon; species Sinentomon sp. SZTP_YWyxl. Next base: position 10,215 of record JASGXE010019032.1, read on the forward strand.
GGGGAGGGGGACACCCCCTCCCCCGGCGTTGCACTTCGCGCAACACTTCTTCGGGAAGTGCCTGCCTGCATCTGGCACTCACCGCATGCCACTGCTCATTACACTTTCACCGGCGCTGCTGCATGCCCTCTGCATTCAAATGACAGACCAGAAGTGGCAAATTCATATGTGTTCGACATAATATTTCTTTTATCTCTTTGCAACAGAGAAATATTTTGATAAATGTCGATACGACATAAAATGAATATGAAAATACTACACACTCCTCAACGATAAATGAGAGAGAATCCTCTGAGTTGTTTAGTCACTCCACTGCGTTTTGTTCTTCCGGAATCGATCGGAGAGCTAGGCTTTCTCCTAATTCGGGCCCTTAAACCACATGGCAAATGAATCACTCGATTTAAATGATTAAAGGAGGGAGTCGACACGAGAGATCATTTCGTGATTGAAATACGTGTAATGAACATCAATAATTTACAGCTTATGCCTCGAGGAACAAGGATCAACATAAACCAACGCAATGGAACGAAACTCATGCTCATACTGCAACTGCAACTGCAACAACACACACATCATTTATTTAGTAGGCAATTCAGGTTCAATGGAGTTCCGATTTGATAATTCAAGTCATGTTGCGCAGATACGTTGAATACGCCACATCGTAGGAGCACTGTGCTTGTTGATCCGATCACACTTTGTTCACGGAAGAAGTTTTTAGTATGTTCATGCTGCCTTACCTTGGGATGAGTCCCAGATGGGGAAGGACCGCTTGCGTGCGGCTGGCGGAAGACTCGACTCAGTCACGGGCAATGGGGTTGGCAGCGTTGACTCGGGGGTTTCCGAACCCTCGCTGTGGTTGTCGCCTGTTCATGCGACAGGCATCAGCAGGCCTGACTCGACATATGAATAACCCCGACGCATGAATGACCCCGACTCAGGAACTGAAATGAGGAAAGAGCAGAGAGCGCTCCCAAGATTAATTCCGTGAACCTATTGCCACGTGGGCTGGGAGCAATGATTAAATGCTCACTCCAAAAATCATTTTGAACCTCTGTCCTCCCTCAATAA
>JASGXE010019035.1:0-10122 GCA_030068105.1 Sinentomon sp. SZTP_YWyxl
CAAGGCTGTCCGTTTCCCACACGATGCAAAGTGTCATAACTCCATTGTTTCTCTATTTGAACCACACGAAGACCAAAGATATCAAAAACTCTTTGTTATATTTTTCAGAAGGGGAGAGGTAAACCACTGTTACCTCTTCAATACCTCAGCCAGAGCAATCACAAGAAACATATAGGCCCTACCGGCATTCAAAGAAATTGTCATACGAGCCTCTTGACAGTGTGTCTCACAGAATGCGAGTCAAACACAGGGATCAAGATCCTCCGTCTGTCATTGGTTCTTGTGAGAGCCACTAATCATCTTGAAACCTTCAGCTTATTTCAGCCAATTCTCTTCAGAAAAATTGCACAAATACGAAAAATTTGGTTTCAGTCGACAAAATAAAAGGCTAGAATATTTCAAAATTAGAAGTTTGGAAGCAGCTGAAATAAAAATGGATGTTTGAAATTTTAAATTTTTGTCCGAAATTAAATCCACAGCCATGTAAGAGTCAGAAAGAAAGTTCTCAAGAAAGTTCTCAAGGAAGAAAAAAGTTCACAATTCTCAACTTTCGAGAAAGGTCCCAAATTTTCGTATATTTGCAACAATGGAAAAATTGCGGATGATGTTTTGCTTCAGAACCTTCCTAATATTAAGAGATTTTCTGTGCTGTTTTTTTTTCTCTTCAGATTTTTCTGCATGCGCTCGATATTTTTTTGGCAAGTCATTTGAGAATTTCTCATTCTCCCGCCATTCCCCAGAGCAGGGACGTCATTTCTCAGGTTCTCGCAAGGGGGCAAAATTCAGGAAAGGTGCCGGACACCGACCCAGTCCGGGTGTTGAGGATCCCCAGAAAAAAAGGTCTGGGGCAGAGTCCAAGCTGGGTTCCAAGGGGAAGAGCCCCTGCCAAGGGGTCTGAAGGCGGCGCCCCCCACAAGCTGAAGAAATTTTCAAATTTGGGGTTCAATCTGAGTGCAATATTCGTGTTCTGGAGTTCAAATTTCGCATCAGGTTAAGTCAAAAGCACATGTCAGGGGGCAAGCGACATTTCTCGTCAGGGGGGCAGGGTCGACTGCCCCTGCCCCCGATATGCGTTCCAACTCCCGAGAGTGAGGCGCAAAACGGGCCGCCCGGCCTGCGATTTGACCCCCCAATGCAAATCCGGTATTTTGGCAAATCCGCCACGATAAAGACGCATTAATTCGTAACAAGCCGATGTCCAGCTTGAGATGTTGCTGATGTGTGCGTTAGTTAGACCAGCAGGTGCTATTTATTTGGCCATATCTCTTGCCTAATTACGGCCCGGAAATGTTGATATGCCTATGCACAAGCAAATAACTAGTCCGGTCAGATTGTACCATTCAAGATCAAAAATCACGTTATTTGAATAAGGTGCTTTGTTTCAAGTCATGACGTTGCAAGGCATGTTTCCTTTCTCATAAACTTATTTATGACTGCCGATCATATAGGTAGCGAATCGCTCTTCAATAAACGTGAGAGAGAAAATTCTGGTCTGCGGTGTGGTGCACAAACAAATATTTATGCCTCCAACCCCTGCAAAAATTCACGCTTTTGCAATACGAAGATACCCTGTAAGGCAAAATACGAATATTTGGGTTCTCAGGAAGTCCAACTCGGCACAAATCAACCATTGTTGAGTTCAAGGTTTATTCGTCCATGGTTTCGTTGTGGAATAGGTTTTGAGAAAGGGTAAATTTTTGCACAGGTGGTCTACACCGAAACAAAAAAAAAATCGCAATTCTTTCATCTCATTTTCAGAGCACATGATTGAGCATTGGAAGCAGACTCATGATTCTTTTTATGAAGGTTTCGAGGAGAGGTGACGCCAATTCTGCCGCATCGCTTCAGCTGGCTCCATCTCTAGAATCATGTGGGAAAAGCAAGGGGGAGTGTGCGATAAGCAAGAGTTCTGGTGAGCTGATGGATGCCTCATTACCCCAAACTTATGACGCACAGGTGACCCGGAGCAATGACGAAAAACCAGAATGCCAACTTTCCTTGATTGCAGCAGAACGTCACATGATTGTTGAACCTCACATGACAACACGACACTCTTGAGTCTTTGAAGGACCCCAAATGAATGGGTCGCCCCTCTTTAATGAATTCAAACTTATCGTTTCGTTTAACGAGTTCCATGTTTTCATTCGACGGTATTTATAAATTTGATTGGCCATACCATGCCATCTGGTGGCGAAAAGAACAGGACGCCATTGAACGTTTTGGCGAAAGCAGAAAAACGTATGCGAAAAATCTAAGAAAAAAAAACAAATGCAAAGGTGCGTCTGCATTTCAAACCGAGAGAAAAGTGGCAGATCAAGAAAAAATACATGGAAACATCCGAAACCAAATGATTCAGCTTGATAGAGAATAATGATTTTTTTATTATATATTTTATCTTTAGGTATCTAGGCAGGAAATCTAAATAGATCAAACGAAGCTGACTGCTATTAACACGTTGGTATGTGAAGATTGGAAACATGGCTGTTGAAGATTGTTCGTGAAGATAATTAACGCTGCAAGGTACGCAAATGCGACAGCTGAACCCGAATAATCTATGCCTTTAAGCTGATGTACAGGATCGACCAAATATCTGACAGCATGGAAACTATATGCAACAAAATGGTGGTATTCGAGTAAATCGGGGAATTTAACACATTACATGAGACCATGCGCACACACCGCAGTGAAATCCCATTGGAAGAGCGCGAAAATCACATCACTTCTGTTCAAACGTTTCATTTAAACGGGCATCTTTATGCAGGTTTTGAATTTTCTAAAAATGGGCAAATATGGATAAAGTTTGCATCTCTTCGTGTCTGAATTTTACCCTTTTTGTCTACCTTGTACTTTCATCATAAAAGAATCAAGAAAAACAATGAGACACTGTAAACAAACGCACAAGTCAGCATAGGCCCCTCCCACCAAATATCCAAGTGCAGCAGAGGGGAGCCTGGGGAGCAAGCATGGAAGTAATAAAGAAACCTGGAAGCAACAAAGCCCAGCGAAAATGGTTCCAGGTTGTGTTTCACTTTTCATCCGCAAATGCGCCACCATGTTGGCAAGAGAGACGGCGGAGCCGCCTGAAATGCGCGACAGTCAGCGGTGCGATGCCCACAGAAATGGAATTTTCTCTGCAACCCGGTGACGGATTTTGATTAAACTTTCTGTGGTGCAAAGCTGATAAATAAGCGAATTCAGATATGTGTGATGATCCCAAACTTTCTGCAGGTAAAACTTCCAATCATTTGACAAATCTAACGTGTTGTTGTGAAGATGTTATCAATTTCCGGGTTATTGCCACACATTTTCAAAATTTGTGCGATTTCTTCCGTTGTAACATGGTTTCGACCAGTGGAAGAGTTGTAGGGGAAGCTTTCACCTTTCCAAAAACACCAAAATCATTGCATTTGAGCGCCATTTGACCGGGGTGGTTCAGTGGTTCGGTGGACTGTCTTGCGTGGTAGAGGACCCAGGTTCGATTCTCCGTCCCCAAAAGTTTTTTTTTCAACTGGTTTGTGGACATTGTGGCAGCAGGCGTTCACCAAGGCTGAAGGGGCACACCAGGCAGCAAACGTGGGAAGGTTTGAATTGGCTTCAATTCCGTCGAAGCCAAACAAAAAACGATGAATTCCTTGTGCGCTTGAACGCGAGACCGCTCGAAAACACGAAATTGCAGGAAGTGGGTTTTGAAAATTTTCTCAGCAGACGAATCGGGGCACATCCCGATTTTGCGCGTGGAAAAAAGCAAAACAAAACGAAACTTAACCCAATCTAAGCAGCCAAACATTCCCCTTTACCTGTCCTTCCCTTTTACCTAAAAGACAGGGTGTCCCGAAAACATTTCGCCAAAATTCGTGGAGATGTTCCTAATGGTCACGTCGAAAAGAATTTTTCACCGTTCAAAATCATTGACTCATGCACCGCAGATTGGCAGGAACTGAGCTGATTCCGAAATCGTTATTTCCAGAGAGCCCAATTTGGAGATTCCAAAAAAGGGTTCGAATTCGAACCCTTTTTCGATAACGAAAGACTGCCGTTTTGGCAATGGATATTGGGACTGGAATTATTGAGATTAGTTTACCTTTGTCCAAATTTAGATGATCAAGTTCGTTTCCATCCACTTCTGCCTTGTTCTGTTTCTTCCAGCTTCCGTTCTTGGCGAATTTTGCTGCCGCTCCCCGCGGCCGCATTTCAAAAAAGCTGTCATGGGCTCAAGGGGCCGTCATCGCAATTTTAACAAGTGAAAAATGCCAAATTGATCCAAAATTCCACAAAATGCATGCTGTGAAGAACTCCGTCCTTCCGATCTGCTGCCAGGGCTCCACTCCATGTAATTCCGCTGGGGGCTCGTCCGCATTGGCCCATGCATGCGACACTATGCCTACCGCTGTTCAGTCAGAAGTGCCTGGAATTTTTTTCCGATGTGCTCTCAGGGACATAATTTAGGAGGGCATCGGTCGCACAGTCGAGAAATGCCTCGCCGCGGCTCACTTTCTCCTCCCTGGCATGGGCTCTTGGCTTGCCCTGGTGGGAAATTTGATCTCTGGATCACCAATTTTCCCCAAAATGAACCTTGGTTTTTTAAAATTATATCAACTTGTTGGGGTCTTCGCCCCAGACCCCCCACCGGGGGCTCTGACCCTTGGAACCCCGTTGAGGTTCTGCCCCAGACCCCGTTTATTGGTGAACATCGCGACAAGACCCCAGTCTGGGCGGGGGTCTTGTCCCGCCCAGACGAGTATCTGGCCGGGACAAGGCAACGATAACGCTTACCTTTGACTCGGCAAGCGTTATCGTTTATTCTATCTTTAAACTGACTATCTACCTATAGCCCAGCAGAAAAGTTAGTGTGGTTTTAGGCACATCCTAGAGTCTGGTGGTAGTGCATTCCACCCAAAAATAAAAACAAAAATCGTCAAAAAGGAAAACGGAATGCGCGTTTTTCATCACACACTGCGTCCATTTCCCATTCTTTTGCCAACGTGGTGGCGCATTTGCGGGAGAAAAAGGAAACACAAGGTGGAACCATTTTGGGCTGCAGAGAGATGGCGCTATGTTACTTCTAGTTATTTTATTAAACTTCTTTGGGAGCAAGGAGGTAAACATTTTTGCCGTTGTCATGGAAACGATAAAAAACCAATGACAAAGAGACGCTCATTAAGCAGAGGGAAGGATGAAGGTAGACGCAACGCCCTGAACCCATACGCAAGAAAATAGTACACACGCGGACAAAACAAAAGGAGAAACGCAACTATTTAAACGCATCGGCCATTAAATTAGAAGTTCCCATTTTATATGCTTACAGGGTGTCTGGTAAATGCGTGACAAAAATTCAGTCGGATGTTGTGGACATCATCATTCGACAATTTTTCCGGACAAAATTCGCTCCCATGCACCCCAATTCCGAAAAAAATCAGACCCAAAAGTCTCCAATTGGCTTTTTGTGGAAGCTGGAGCTGATTGCAATTTCGTGATGCCCACAATTTTGTGAATGGGTTCTTGAGGAAATTCCGAAGAAAACGCATTCAGCGCTCAAATGTGCTCTAGGGTGCCCCAATTCAGTGGAATGAACTCCGGAAAATTCCTCACGGGGAATGGATTATTGACATTCCAGATGGGCGATAATTCAGGTTGGGTTTAATTTAAGTGTGATTTGTTTGCAAGAGATGAGTGAAATGGGTTTGCGCACAGAATAAAAACATGAACAACTACCACATTCAGCCGCATTGCTGATTTGGCTAAAAAACTGCGAACAAAACGGTTTTTTTCCATCACGGTGGAGAGCTTCCAAAATAGCTGAATTCTAAATGAATTTCAGTGGCACTTATTGAGGTAAAGATTGGAGAAATCAGGGACGTTTTTTGAGGTAGGTGTCGCACGAACTTTGTTGAGTTCATGCGACACCTGCGATAAGTTTGTTCGACAAAAGGATAAATTACTTCTCTGGTCAAAAAACACCGTTGTTCCGAACGGTTTTTTTTAACCAGAGAGGTTTTTTTTATCTTTTTGTTGTGTCCATTCCATTTTCAACCCTTTTCGTGTGCCTATTTCCAGGGGAATCAATCGAAAGTGCGGACAAACAAGACACACCTGTGGATGCCTCTCAACTGCGGTCAGCAATTGCCTCGTGCATGGGAATAATCAATCGAAAGTGCGGACAAACAAGACACACCTGCGGATGCCTCTCCACTGCGGTCAGCAATTGCCTCGTGCGAGGGAATCAATCGAAAGTGGGACAAACAAGACACACCTGCGGATGCCCCTCCACTGCGGTCAGCAATTGCCTCGTGCATGGGAATCAATCGAAAGTTGGACAAATAAGACACACCTGTGGATGCCTCTCAACTGCGGTCACCAATTGCCTCGTGCATGGGAATCAATCGAAAGTTGGACAAATAAGACACACCTGCGGATGCCTCTCCACTGCGGTCAGCAATTGCCTCGTCCGAGGGAATCAATCGAAAGTGCGGACAAACAAGACACACCTGCGGATGCCTCTCCACTGCGGTCAGCAATTGCCTCTTGCGAGGGAATCAATCGAAAGTGGGACAAACAAGACACACCTGCGGATGCCCCTCCACTGCGGTCAGCAATTGCCTCGAGCGAGGGAATCAATCGAAAGTGGGACAAACAAGACACACCTGCGGATGCCCCTCCACTGCGGTCAGCAATTGCCTCGTGCGAGGGAATCAATCGAAAGTGGGACAAACAAGACACACCTGCGGATGCCCCTCCACTGCGGTCAGCAATTGCCTCGTGCGAGGGAATCAATCGAAAGTGGGACAAACAAGACACACCTGCGGGTTGCCCCTCCACTGCGGTCAGCAATTGCCTCGTGCGAGGGAATCAATCGAAAGTGGGACAAACAAGACACACCTGCGGATGCCCCTCCACTGCGGTCAGCAATTGCCTCGTGCGAGGGAATCAATCGAAAGTGGGACAAACAAGACACACCAGCGGATGCCTCTCCACTGCGGTCAGCAATTGCCTCGTCCGAGGGAATCAATCGAAAGTGGGACAAACAAGACACACCTGCGGATGCCTCTCCACTGCGGTCAGCAATTGCCTCGTCCGACGGAATCAATCGAAAGTGGGACAAACAAGACACACCTGCGGATGCCCCTCCACTGCGGTCAGCAATTGCCTCGTGCATGCGGCAGTTCATGTTCATTTCAGTTTCCTGACAGTCAAATCAGCACAGGCTGAAAACCAGTTCATCTGGAATTACAGTCCTTTCTCCATGAGGATTTTTTTTTAGTTCATTCACATCAGCAAATTTTGGCACCTGAGCACATTTGACCATTTGTGTTTTCTTCAGAGTTTCTTCAGAAGTACCCATTAGCAAAAATGGGGCCATTACCGACATGGCAATCAGCCCCAGAGCTTCCGTAAAATCCTATTTTGATAACTTTGGGGGCCTATGCACATCTCGGAATTGGTAGGTGCACATCTTGTCGCTGATATTATCGAAACGTGAGTACTTTTTGAACATGACTGTACCTATTAGGTAAATCATTGTCACGCATTTTTGTCCAATACCCTGTATTCGTGCATATGTGAAGATATAAAAATACAGACCGCAGGAATTTTAAACATCCACCACAACTCGTCACTTTTGAGGGCTTTTTTATCAGTTTCATTAAAAATGTCGCTTTTTCCGCTCCCAGACAATTCGAGGGAGCGCATGTCTAGGTAAAGTTATTTTTCACGAAGTCGAAACATTCGAAACAATTAAATGTTTCGATTCCCCACCTTTTTTCCGAACCCCAAAAGCTATTTTCTCCAAGCTTTACATCTCGGTCGTGATCTCGGATTTTAGCCTCATTAAAAACGAAACAGCTTCTTCCTCCGGGGCTGATTTTCCCAGCACATCCGCTTCCCTGATGTGCTGTGATTGATAATTTACAATGCACGCGCAAGATGTGCTGCTGTGCTCATTGAAAACGACAGCGGCAGGTTGCGATTGAATGAAAGAAACACGCAGAGCCAAGAGGTTGCTGTGATGTGCCGCCAAATCGAAGAAAACCGAAAAGAACTGAAAATGAAAAAAGCAACAGTGAATGCCCGCACGTTTCAAGCACAACAGAAAAAAAGCAAAGAAATCTCAACCCCTTCCAATCCTCCACGAAATGGAAAGAGGACATTCTTGTCGAAATCAGCAACATGCGAGGATCACGCCGAAATGCACGCTGGCCCTAGCCAATTCAGTTCGTCCCGCTGAACCACTGTTCACTTTTGCCAATGTTTTTCAAAAGATATACATAAATTCGCATCATTGCAAAATTTAAAAACAAAATTGCATCATAGCATCATTGAAAAACGTCACAACATTAGCGGGCAGTTCTCATATTTTCTGCTCAATTTTGGCAGCAAAGCGTGTCTGAACAATTTTCCGGTCAAAGAGAATTTTGAGTAAACCACGGCCAATAGTTCACACAGTTCTTTTTGCAGTTCTTACCTATTCAACGCAACAGGACGGGTGCCTAAAAACGAGGATAATAGGTACGTGAGTACCTTTGGCTGCATTTGGATTTTGGAGCAGAGGAGAAAATATGATACCAGCACTTATATCCCTTGCAAAAATTGAATAAATTGCCAAAAATCAGCAGTTGTGAGACAGGCAGAAATGTTGCTGTCTGATATGGTTCGAAGAGAAAGACACGAAAAAGCGAAATATCTACAATTTTACCTGGAATACTTATTTCCAGACTTCGCCATAATGTAGCAGATCACGGGCCCGCCGCAGTAAATATTTAGTGCATCGGTATATCTAAGCATAATAGACCGCATAGGCCTAATAGCAAACAAGTCGTGGCCCAAAGAAACGCCCATTGCAGTGCAAAATCCTGCTGACGAAGCGCATTAGCATGGACATAGCCAACCTAAAGGAAATCATAAAAGTGCACCAGGAACATTCGCAAAATGCGTTTTGAATGAGACCCTGAAATGTGTAAGGGCCTATACGTGCAGGGATTTTCATCTGAAAATGATCTGATCTCAAACTCAATAAAGTGGCCATTGAAAAGTACTAAAAACCAGCCCAACAACATAAAAACGGTCCTCGTACTGGGTGGATGTTTGCCAAAGTTATATACATACCAGCAGCAATAAAAACTTGGGCCATTTATTCCAATTTAGGAATAAAACCGTCATTTAGGTCCAATGGAGCGTCTCCACCCAGCTTTCATGATTCTAGCCATCATGCAACACAACGATAAGCCTGGATGTTCCTGATGATACCGTGGAAAACATGGACTGCAATAACAACTTATGCCTACGTCCGCGCTGTTTTCCCTAAAAGAAAACGATCTAGGTCGGGATGGAAATATAGCCTCGTTCTGCAATGCAAAATGACCGCTGCGATAGCACAAGGCACACGCACACCTTTTTCCCCTGCATATTTCGCTAGGAGGAAAAGGTTTTTTCGGATATGGCGAAATGAGGGGCATTCCAGAAACATGACCAGAATAATGAATGAACGCAATCCGCAATATTGAGATCACCTATAAAGGAAATTTGCTCCAAAGTTGAGCGGGTGGGCACAAATAAAAGAGGCCTATTCGAGAATTGTTTTGAAGAGACGACGTGTGTTGCACAGGAAATTCGGCGTATAGGAGAAACAGGCGTGACATTTGCTATACAGGTGTTTGAAAAATGCAGGCAAAGAGTTTGCAAAAGATGGGCAAAATGCAAGGGGTTGATTTGTGTTGCATGTGCAGTTAAAAGCGTCGGCACAACAGAGAAATAATATCCCAGTGCCATTGTTGTGTTGAATCCATGAAAATAGTCAGCTTTCTGGAGAACTCGGAGTGGAGTGGACAATGTTACAAATACGAATGTGTGCGCATTGTTCAGTTACAGAAATGTGAATGATTCTCTGAAATGGGCCTCTGCACCTATATCTGCAAAATTCATTTGCTTTCATGCTGTGCAGGTGGCGTTCTTTCAGAAGAAAACCGAATGTTTGTCTCGATGTCGTTGCTGGGATTCCAAATTTTCCGAAACCTGACGCCGGAAGCCGTCCGTGAAGGCATAATTCGGCGTCGTTCAGAACGGATTTACGTGGTCTCAGACGTGTTGCTTGATGATCACTGTAAGTGTCAACATTGCGTAAATCAAATT
>JASGXE010019040.1:0-24959 GCA_030068105.1 Sinentomon sp. SZTP_YWyxl
TCATTTTTGTAATTCGTCAGTTCATCAGAACAATGAAAAAAAAAATTCAGTTACAAAACGTGCTCCGACCCTCTATTTCCCCGATAGACGCCCAAAAATCCACTGAGTATGCCAATGGGGTATCTGCCAGGTGGCCCTACTAGGACTGTGTGCAATTTGTGATCGTATGCTCCCATTTTTTGCATGTGTCTTCTCCAACACTGGCGGAACATAAAAAGAAAATCAAGATCCAAATTTGCGCCAACCCACCATGTTCAAAGAATTTTGCAACTCCCATGTTCAAAGAAATTTGGTGGGGTTTTTTGTCATTTACTGTTTGCATCCAATTTTTGCAGCGTTTTTCGCAAATATTGTGCTCGGGAAGGTCTCACTTTGGCCAAAATTCCCTTTCGGTTGACTACACGTGATCTGATCTGATGACCCGGGCAGGTTAAAATTTTTCGAAAAGGCGAGCAAAAACCGATTTCAAGAAAAGAGAAAGAAAATTTGCCGCAATATCGTGTTTTCCACGCGGCCATGTTGTTTCAACTACATGCTTGGCATTACTGTGCGGCGGTGTTGCATAATTTTCAGGAGAACGGCACCGGACTCGGAAACTTATTTAAGAAATGAGTACGCGTTTGGGCCCTTTTCCATCTAACTCCGTGTGAAAGTTCCGACCCTCCAAAAACGTGTAAAAACGCTAGAAACAATGGATAAAGGTTAGGTTAGGTCAGGTTAGGTTTGGTTAGAGCAGGTTAGGTAAGTTAGACAGGTTAGGTTTGGTTAGATGACAGCTTTATTTTTCACTTTTTAGATACGCGCAAAATCGGGACAGGCCCAAACGCGTACTCATTCCCTAAATTCGCGACCCGGACTCCGCTTGAATGGAAGATGCAGCAACTTGGTGCTCGTGTTTTGCGTTGCTTTGCTAGAAAAACTGCGATCTTTCAACGTTGATTTCCATGCAAAATTGTGCTGCAAAATTTTGGCTCACAGCCGGAAAGTTTTCTATGTTTCTCTGGGCGGATGCATCTTTCAATGATAATCAGTGACAATGTTCAGTTTATTCAGTATAAATCAGTTTATTCGACAACGGAAAGGGAATAAACGTTGTGCTGTGCATAGAAATGAATTTTTCGCAACACAAATCCATCCATTGTATTGGCTATTAAGTTGAACCTCAACGTCGAGATGCAAGGAGGAACACATTCGCATCATGTCTTCTCTCCCGAAATACTTCGTCCATTGGGGGAAAAGACAAAATATTTGCATTGCGACAAACCATCCTCAACTGCGGCACGAACTGCAACAAGAATTGGGGTCTGAAGTCGGCTCCTCACAACGGAGATCATCTGAACACTTTCGAGTTCACTGCTTGTTTGCCCGACTATGCGGAATGAGGTCGGCGCAATCACTGAAAGGCCGTTCTCTTCTGCACTTCAAAAAGGCACATTCGTAAACCCGAGGTCACGCTACAACCGATAAATGCCTAAATTCTAAAAAAAAATCGATTAAAATGCTCGTATGAGCTATAAGCCATGCAACAACTGAAAACGCTTTTTGGTGCTGTCGCTTTCACAGGTCTCGTTAAAAGTTTGCGTGCGTATCGCCAATAGACCCATCAGGACGCCCTGACGGCGTGAAACGCACTGCCAGTGCGTGAAACAGTTTTTCTGCCTGGAATAACAAGGCTGTTAGTTTAGACACATTTCAATTGTTGTGATTTCTCTGTTGCCCGCGCCATGAACAGGAAAATATCTGCAAAATTAAAGAAATTAAGCTCGTCCACTTTGTCTTCATTTTCCAGCTTGAAGACATTGCTTCCAACAATTGTTTCAGGTTTCATCCATTTGACGTTTTTCGGTGAACTTCCTTTTTTCATTCATTATGCGCGATTCAATTTGTTTTTTTTTTTTTCTTCTTCTTCTTCCATGGGTTATGTCACTTTGTTGCACATGTTCCAATTGATAAAAAGTTGATAAAAATGGCAAAAAGCACTGATACGAGTATAAAGAATTATCTGTGGCCAATTTGAGCTTGTTCAGCCTCTTCCATGCACTGCAATGCTCAAGGATTTATCGCCAGATGCCAAGTGTCTCCAAATTGTAAATTCCTCAGCTCCCTATCGCTGATGTTTGGGTTGCTGTTGTCATATACGATCATTGATATCGATCTAAAATAAATCAATTTATGAGGCATCAATCAATTAAGACAAAAAAACAGTAGATCAAATTAAAAAAAATCAATAAAATGAACACATGTTGGCACATGTGTGTTTTTATACATGACCGCCACAAAATTTAGGACCCATTCCAGGTCTATTGGAGCCAGCATGACCATCACTTGTCCAGCACCAATCGGTGAAAGGAAAGTTGGCCAGAGCAGCAAGAAGTTCGCATTCCATGTCAGCACTATTTTTATCACTTTCACTGTTCACTGCGAGGAATCCGATGGTTTCATTTCGATAAACTTTGTTTTTAGACAAGACGACTAGGCCTACCTACACCGGCTACACACACCACTCGGCCGGTCTAAAGTCGACGACTTTGACTTTGAACTTAACCTTCAATTTGCAATCCAAGGTTTGTTAACTGTGTATTGTTATGCTGTCAAAACAGGGATACCTACAGGGTGTTCCAAATATTGTGGCCATTTAAGAATTTTATTTTTCTGCGGGTGTATGAATCGCAGGACAGAGTAAGATATTGTGCGTGTGCAAACTCGTGGTGTTCTTCCTCAAAATCGTAGCTGCTCTTTCTTCCTGCGGCTGCTCTTCCTCAAATAATTCGCGGCTGCGGCTGCTCTTCCTCAAATAATTCGCGGCTGCGGCTGCTCTTCCTCAAATAATTCGCGGCTGCGGCTGCTCTTCCTCAAATAATTCGCGGCTGATGCGGCTGATCTTCCTCAAATTTGCGGCTGCAACTGCTGCTCTTCCTCAAATTCGCAGCTGCGGTTGCTCTTTATCAAATTCGCAACTGCTGCTGCTCTTCCTGAAATTCGCGGCTGCGACTGCTCTTCTCAAATTCGCAACTGCGGCTGCTCTTCCTCAAATTAGCGGCCGCGATTGCTCTTCCTCAAATTCGCAACTGCGGCTGCTCTTCCTCAAATTAGCGGCCGCGATTGCTCTTCCCACAAATTCGCGATTGCGGCTGCTCTTCCTCAAATTAGCGGCCGTGATTGCTCTTCCCACAAATTCGCGACTGCGGCTGCGGCTGCGGCTGCGGCTGCGGCTGCGGCTGCGGCTGCGCTGCGGCTGCGGCTGCTCTTCCTCAAATTCGAAACTGCGGCTGCTCTTCCTTCGCGACTTATTGCGGCTGCTCTTCAAATTCTCACATGGGTAAATTGAATTCGCCACATGCATCTCTCAACCAGGACGACCATCAAAGAAAGTGGATAGGATCTACTTCTTTCCATCTACTTCTTCTACTACTTCTTTCCATCTACTTCTTCCCATCTACTTCTTCCCATCTATACTTCTTTGACGACCATGGAGGTAATAAAACAAATGGGGAATTCATTATGAAACATCCTGTTTTACGGCACGATGCCTCACTAATGATCCGAGAGTGACTGACTTCTCTTTGATGGTTTGATTACAAAACCACACATGTATCACTTGTATTATCAAACATCTCTCTCCCTTCACCCGACCCAGGCAGCAGTCACGATCGCCAGGAAAACAAGAAAGAAGTCCAAAGTACCTTCGCATATTGTTACAATTGAACAATTTACCAATTGGGCAACTATTGTGTCCGCTGGATTAGATTGGTGCCATGCGTGAAACCGATAATAATAGGCTATGTGCGTGCTTAGTGACTAGTGATTAGTGGCGTAACGAAGCTTACTTGTGTGAGGTAATCTGTGGCTCGTTTGCAGATATTGGGGTTTCAGCATTGCGGTAAAGTTTGACGGAGTTGCAACTGTCATTGGACAATAATTGCCGCTTTGGCTCAAGAGCGTTTGCCCAAATGCCGTAGTGTATGAACATCTTTACACATTTGCATATTTGCGCTAACATATTACATAAGACATATTTGCAAATTTACATATTTGCATGGGTAACTTTTTACAGGACGAGGTTCACCGAGGTCCATGTAGCCTACTCGAAGCTTATTTACAGGACAAGGTCCACCGATCACCCTGCACAGGGTGAGCCAAGAGTCTTTCATCGCAAGAAAATGACAAATTTCTGGTTAATTAGAGGGTCATTCAACTTTAGCCTAACCGAGCTTGATGAAGTTTATGCGTCACGCGAACCGTCATATTGTGCAGCGCGTGGTGTCATGAAATGCAAATGGCGCATGAGAATGCAAGAACTCCAATGTTCGAAATATTTGGCGGGAAATTTTTTGTGCATTTCTGTCACCCTTGGAAGCAACCCGCCAGAAATCCTTGCCAAACTTCACCCACATCAAGCACCGCGCATGGGACAACATTGTCTCGCCCTCTGGAGAAAGGGAGACAAAGAAGGAAGGGAAGGGTAAAATTGACGCCGGGTAAATTCGCAGGCGAAACCAGCACGCATGATATTGATTTCCACGAAGAGAAATTCTCTGCCAGCAGTGAGAATGACCGAGAATCGCAACGAAACTTTTTCTTGCGGGGCATATGCATCCCCGCAACTCCCACATCGATGGGTTTGTGGCAGCAAGATGACATGGCAAAGTTTCGATATTAGGATTTGTATGATTAAGTTTCCCGTTGACAGGCGGCATTCCAGGTGAAAAAGTTTTCTCGAATCTCCGGGTTCCAAGAGAAAGCCAGGATGACTCCTGGCCATTTTCTCCCTGATTTCTTTTTGGGGGTGTCCGGTGTATGATTTCTTATAAAGGGTAGCTTTGCCAGTTTTCAATTTCTGTTTTGGCCAAGCATCCAGAGTTTCGTTAGTGTGTGATCAGATGCAGACACCAAATCATAAGCTCGAAGTAAAAGTGACCACCTATAGGTCGCATTTTGCCGTCTGTGTGGGCCTCGTTTTCCGAAAAGAATTTTAGGTGCCTGTTAATCTGTGCTTTCAGGAGTCACATTTTTTGGTCGAACCAACTACCAGGACGCGTTTTTACAAACCCTGCCGCGATTTTAGATGGCAGAGAGCGTTTTGTGCAAGAATGCTCGATTGAGGCCCTGCACTCGCAAGAAAAATATATTTTTTCTCACCTAAAGCTATCTGAACAAGATCTAACCCTGTCCCCCCTCGAAAAAAAAACAATGTTCGCTGAGTATCCCGGCCGCGTATTTAAGAAATGCCTACTGAATTGGGCATATCCCGGTTTTGCACGTGAGGAAAAAGTGAAAAATAAAGCTAATCCAACCAAACCTAACCTGTCTAACCAACCTAACCTGCCCTAACCCAACCTAACCTAACCTAACCTGACCTATTTTGCTTGTTTTCAAGTTTTTTTTTTCGTTTTTGGAGGGTCGGTACTTTAACACGTGGTTAGATGGAAAAGTGCCCAAAACGGTATGCATTTCTGAAATAGGCATCCCGGCCTGCCATCTAAAGTCGCGTCAGGGTTTGTAAACTGGCATCAGGGAGTGTTTTACGTTTTACCTCTCCTTTTTTCTTAAACCTAACCAAACCTGTACTAACCTCAACCCTCGTTACCATTTGCATGTTGTCAACTAATTGGCTGGTGTCCATCTATTGCTTGCTGAAACTTAGACTGCTTAATATCAGCCTGAATACCAGAAAGCATCCCCTTCGTTCGCGTGTCCACAAATATTCGCAGCTGCTGCTGATTGCATAATGTTCAACCGAATTTTACACGAGTTGAAAAATAAGCATATCATAGCTCGCGTGATCAAAACAGACCTTCGCATTATTCGTGAACCCATCTGATTTATGCTGCTTCCATTTGTTATCCAAATCGAACTGCGCGGGGAAATTTCCACTGCGCGGGAAAAATCTTCTCCACTACGCAGGGAAATCTTGCACCAGGAAATCTTCTTTCGACGATATTATTCTGATTATTTACTGAAAATTGTTTGCCCAAGGTGTAAATTTTATTCTCAAATATCTGACGGGCCTAAATGGTGACACCTTTATGAACCAATTTTTTTAATGACATGAATGAAAGAATGAAATGAAATGCCCTCGATTCCATTCGTCAAATAATCTTCCCCGCCCAACACAACTCAAGTGATCTGCCCCGACAAAAAGAATGTCAACAATAATTTGTATCTACATGTTTTTTTTTGTTTTCTTTTTTCAAATACGTTCTGAACAGATATATCGCGCAGCAATTTTCATTGGGCCAACATTTTGTGATGCATTTATTGTTATTGTTATTGGTGTTGTGTTCGGATATTTGCACAATTGTCAGCAAAAAACGGAAAATAAGAAATATAAACTCGTCAGTCCGCCCATATTGATTTCCATTTGGCCACAGCATTTTGCAATGCGAATTTATTGTTATGGTGTTATTGCCAGGATAGGAAATGGTATCGGATATGCTATTGTAGGCATTTGCATAATTTGTTAGCAAATATAACGGAATAAACAAATAAATAAAAAAGAAAATCTCGTCAGCTCAATCAATTCATTTTGATTCGCCATAGGTACTATTAGATTCTCAAAATTGAATTTTTGGCATGCTTTCGCACTCAAGTGAGAATTGTTTGATGTTTTCGACAATATCCCTGTCGCAAAAACCAACAATTCCTATCGCACCGCCAAAAGGAGCTCCCCGCCCCAGTTTTCAGACAACATTACGCATCATATAAGTAACTTTCCTTGAGAAATACGAAGTATAGTGATTTTGATTCGTGAACATGTTTGCTTTGCTTCAACTGCTTGGACCTTTATTCATTCATTTCGGCTGCATTATTCTCATTTTGGCTCCATTGTTCCGGGTTCCCTGATCGATTCCGATCATTCACCGTTTCATTGGCCAAATGGATAACTCCCTGATACAATACATCAATCTAGACAGGTGGCAATCCTTCGGAGTGAGTTGCACAATTTGAGGAAATTGATGTTAATTTTAAAGTCTGAGGTGATGATGTTACCAAGAATATTCTTGGCTGTTAGACAAATTCAGAAGGATGTTAAGCCAGTTTCGAACTCTGAGTTATCGTCGATCACACCAATTAGATTTGTGTCATCTTGCTTCCAGTTTTAGAATGGTTCACCATGGCAAGGAATGATAAGTCAAAATGTACAATGGAAAGACCGAATTGTACAAAAATGTCATCAACATTGGTCATTGTTTTCATGGTCTGGATGGATTTACTCATATTTGGGTTATATTTCTGTTTCAAAAGAACAACCGCAAGAGCACCAAGAGCAAGGTTGCACCACCGAAGCTTGGAGGTGATCGTGTTGGAGTTTTCTCCGCCAGAAGTCCACACAGACCAAATCCAATTGGATTGTCACTGGTTAAGATCGGAAAGATTGAAGGTGGCTGCATCCATGTATCAAATTTGGACATATGGTCTGTGGAACTTCTGTCTTGGATATCAAGCCATATATAGCTCCATATCACACACCATCTGGTATTCTCAGTGATACTGAGCTTGCAGATTTCTTCAAGAGTGCATCTTCCTCCGAGGTGTTGCCGCCTGATTCGCAGGTTCTTCTAACAACGCCTTTGGGCCCGGCTGCGGAGAGTGCATCAGCTGGAAAAAGTTCAATGCCCGAATGGATTTTGGGTGATAAGAAATTGGATGTTGTGTTCACCCAGAGAGCAAAATACTGTGTTGTAGAGCTCATCGATCATTGTACATTTCTGAAGGAACCCAGTCAATTTCTGAGCTCTGTGAGAGACGTGTTTTGAGTGCTGATCCACGTTCAAGATACAGGAAGGAAAAGTGTACCTAAGAGCGATGAAAGTCTGTACTTCTTTGTTCTTGATAATCTTCATGTTTCTGCTCGGTTTGATGATGATATATGTGCAGTTTGCGCTCTAAAGATTAAACTTAGTCCATTATGAAGTGGTTTCAGACAAAAAAACAATCGCAGTGTGAGTTTTCCTGTCGCCACATTTTCGCTGTTCCCGAAACTCACCGCAAAGTTACTTCCGGTTGCTGTTCACCTGGATCAAAAAATCTCTCTCGGCAATATTCGTCACAAGTCTTGTGGTCTCTGAGACAGCCACACCGAAAGACACCACAGCTTTATTGTGACAGGAAACAACGGATCGGTATAGTTGCAGGATTTTCCATACCATATGGTAAAGAAAGGACAAATCTCCAAAAAAATATTTTTGCAGAGAATAACACAAAGCCAACGAATTTCACAAGCGAACTTCTCAAGGCCATTTTCTCACATAAATACGAAAAATGTAGACATCCAAAATATTCAATGACAAAATTTCTTCAACTTGTAAAAAGCTTCAATCTTCCCGGTACTCGCAAGACAAAAATTTTTTTTCCCCTAAAGCTATCTGGACGAGACCTATCCTAACCCTGTCCCCTATCGGAAAAACAATGCTCGCGGGGACTCCGGCCTGCCATCTAAAGTCGCGGCAGGGCTTGTGAACTGGCTTCAGGGACGTGTTTTACGTTTGGCCTCTCCTTTCCATTTGTTTGTTATCAACCAAGTTGTTGCTGCCTCAGCCTGAATCCCAGAAAACGTCCCCTTCGTTCGCGTGTCCACAAATATTCGTAGCTTTTCTATTTATACGTATAATGTTCAACCGAATTTTACACGAGCTGAAAAATAAGTATCAGGGCTCGCGTGGTAAAAACAGACCTACGCAATTCGTGAACCCATCTGCTTTATTCGAAAACTCACCTGCCTGCTGCCATTTGTTATCCAAATCGAACTGCGCGGCGAAATTTCCACTGCGCGGGAAAAAGTTTCTCCACTGTGCAGGAAAATCTTTTTCCTCGCACTGGGAAATCTTTCGACGATATTATTCTTATTATTTACTGAAAATTGTTTCCCAAGCTGTAAATTTTATTCTCAAATGTCTGACGGGGCTCAATATGGTGACGCCTTCATGAACCAATTTTTATTAATGAATTTTTATTAGCCAGCAGCGCATACCTCGTGGCTTGCACCGGTTCCCATCAGAACACCGAAGTTAAGCAGCGTTGGGCCTGGATGATGCTTGGATGGGAGACCACCCTTGTACCCCAGTTTGTGCTGCTGAAGGGGGCTTATAGTGGCCAAGTCCCTCGTCTCCTTCGGATGAGACGTTAAGCAGGTCCCGTGTGCAGCATCACACTGTGCACTTAAAAGAACACCTCGCTCCAGGTCCAAGACTGTGGCTTGAAGGCAGGTTACACAACAGAGAAGCCACATCTCACAAGTCACACATCACTGCTCTGCAGAGCCTGACTCTCTCCGGGAAAACCTGCGGGTTGGCGTGTATACGCCGTAAAACTGGTCCGAGTCGTTTCAGTTGAATGCAGAGCGGAAATGGGCTACGATTATGGGGCATAGTTCTCCTTGCGAGCCCAAGGTGTGTGCAACAAGGTAAATGGTCGGACCACCAGTCGAATGGCTATCAGTCCATATGACTCCACGATGATGAATGAAATGAATGAAAGAATGAAGTGCCCTTGATTCCATTCGTCAAGTGATCTTCCCCGCCCAAACTCAACTCAAGTGATCTGCCCCGACAACAAGAATATCAACAATTTGTGACGTCATGTTTTTTTTTTGTTTTCTTTTTCCCATACGTTCTGGATATTCTTATCCTTGCAGCAATTTTCATTGGGCCAATATTTTGTGATGCATTTATTGTTATTGGTGTTGTGTTCGGATATTTGCACAATTATTGTTGGCAAATAAACGGAAAATAAAAAAAACTCGTCAGCTCGTTCATCTTGATTTCCAATTGGACGCAACAATTTTGCATGCGAATTTATTGTAAGAAAAGGAAATGGTATCGGTTATGCTATTGTTGGCATTTGTACAATTTGTTAGCAAATGTAACGGAATACAAATGAATAAAAGAGATCTCGTCAGCTCTTCCATTTTGATTCGCTATACCTTTCATCTAAAAAATTATAGCTTGGCCTCCGAAGGTGTAGGGTTACGATTAGAAATTTTGGCATGCTTTCGCGCACAAGTGCGAATTGTTTGATGTTTTTGACAATATCCTTGTTTCAAAAACCAACAATTCCTTTCGCACCACCAAAAAGGTGCTTTCCGCCCCAGTTTTCAGACAGCATCGCGCATCGTACATGTGCATCAACATCGCGCTCATACATCACAGTATAAGTAACTTTCCTTGCGAAATACGAAGTAGTGATTTTGATTCGTGAACTGTTTGTTTTGCTTCATCTGCCTGGACCTTTATTCATTCATTTCGGCTGCATTATTCGTATTTTGGCTCCATTGTTCCCTGATCGATTCCGATCATTCACCGTTCATTGGCAAATGGATATGATTCATCTATCTAGACAGGTGGCAATCCTTCGGAGTGAATTGCACAATTTGAGGAAATTGATCTTCAGTTTAAAGTCTGAGGTAAGAAAATTCTTGGCTGTTAGTCAAATTCAGAAGGATGTTAAGTCAGTGTCGAAGTCTGGCTTGGTTTTATGATGATATATGTACAGTTTACGTTCTAAAGATTAAACTTCGTCCATTATGAAGTGGTTCCAGACAAAAAAAAACAATCGCAGTGTGAGTTTTCCTGTCGCCACATTTTCGCTGTTCCCGAAATTCACCGCAAAGTTACTTCAGGTTGCTGTTCACCTGGATAAAATCTTTCTCGGCAATGTTCGTCACAAGTCTTGTGGTCTCTGAGACAGCCACACCGAAAGAAACCACAGCTTTATTGTGACGGAAAACAACAGATTAGTACCTATAGTTGCAGGATTTTCCATACCATATAGGAAAGAAAGGACAATCTCCAAAAAAAATATTTTTGCAGCGAACAACACAAAGCCAACGAATTTCACAAGCGAACTTCTCAAGGGCATTTTCTCACATATAAATACGAATAATGTAGACATCCAAAATATTCAATGACAAAATTTCGGGTTTCGAAGAAAACGCCGTGCGTATTTATTCATGCCATCTTTCAGTTTTTCTGTGCAATTTTTTGTACAATGCTGTGGCGTGATCTCGCGATACGGTGTCAGAACTGGAGATGAAAACATTGGAGTTTGATTTTTGGAAAACACCGAAAGTTGACACTTTCGCGAGGCAGGTTGGGTTGGTTGGGTTAGGTCGAGTAGGTTAGGATCGGTTTGGTTTGGTTAGCTTTGGATGTGGTGATCGTGGTTTCAATTTGGGACGCAGGTGATTGGCAGAAATTCTGGCGATATGTCATTTTGCATCATATGTAGGTGGTCTCACCTGTTATCTTTTCTAGCCGATGCTCAGTCGTCGGAAACGTCTTAAAAACAGTCCAGACGGCTTAATTCTAAATTCCAAACAAACAGCCGGAATTTTGACTGAAATGACGCCTTTATAAAAAATTTCTGCATGAATATGGATTCCCGAAGCGAGTTTCTGCTGCATCCGAATTCCGACGTGTCCGAGTGGTCTAAAGCGTCACGCTGCAAATGGGTGGATGGCGGGTTCGAATCGTGATGGTGTTTTTTTTGGAAAAATGTTTTGAAAAATGCCGAAGTCATTTTTTGACACCACAGTGAGTTGACACCAAGCAGGAAGTTGACACCAGGCAGAGGTGGGTTAAGTAAGGTTCGGTTTGCTTTGGTGAGGTCAGGGTAGGTTTGCATAGATTCCCACCCCGCACACCGAAAATATTCCGACGTATTTCCGTCGAATCTGACTGCCGACGCACGACCGACGTCGGGCCGACGTTGGCCAAAAAGGGTGAAAGTTTTTCACTTCAGTTTGGACGCGGCTGTTGAAACATTTCCAAAAATTTCTCAAAGGATTGACAATGCGTCCAAAATCCTTTATTTCGGGAAAAAAAGTTTTTCAATTATTCAGAAAAAAAAAACGAAAACGAATCGGTCGGCACAATGTCGGCCGACGGTCCAAAATGAAACGTCGGCCGACGGGTTGCTGACCGATTCCCGATTCATTTTCGTTTTTTCTGAACAAATTGAATTTTTCAGACGTCGGCCGTGCGTCGGCAGTCAGATTCGACGGAAATGGCGTCATTTCATTCATTTCAATCAAAATCTTGGCGGATTTGTTTGGAATTAAGCAAGCCGGAATACATTGCATGTCAGGACGAAGAGACCATTCCAATCGCGAGCAGAGACCAACAGGAAAAATCATCTTGAACCCTCTTGCGCTTGCATGTCTGGGCAGCATAATTTTTTTTTCCAATCCACTTCCGCGGACAGCAGCATCGCAACAGCCAATCACGTCGTCTCAATTTGTGACGTCATCAATTTTCGCATTTTTGCCTTGCCACCGCTTTTTGCCATTTGGCGTGTTTGCCACCGCTTCGCAACTCTTTCTTGGGTCGCATCGCAATAGGGTTAGGTTTGGTCAGGTTCGGTTAGGTTAGGTTTGGTTAAGTTAGGTTTTGAAAATTGGATGTTGAAATTGGCTGGAATTCCCAACAGCCAATCAGAGACGCGCATGCGGAAGTGGGGGAAAAAAATGTGCGTCTGGGCACATCCACTTGACTTTGGCAACATCAAAAAAATCATTGAAGAAATGAGAACTGACTCTCACAGATTGACCACAAATTGGGCCATCTGGAAATATCCGAGAATGGATGGGGGCAGCCATCTCACGACGTCATGGAAAACATTCATTCATTTGCCCGAATTTTCGGCGTCGATGAAAACAAGGATGAATGTTCCCAAACAAATGATGACAGATTTCAATCGAATGATTCGAATGCGCCACAGTTCATTCTGCGACCGGACTGGAATAAAATCATCCGAACAAGAACAAAGTCGTCCGGACGAGAAGAGTCGCTCGGACGAGAATACACTTGTCCGGGCGACGGGCGAGAATAAAGTCGTCCGGCGAAAATAAACTTGTTCGCAGGAGAATAAACTCGTCCGGACGAGAACGAACAAATCCGCTGAGCAAAAAATCGTAAACGCTTCCGTAGGTACGCTTCCGTCAGTCGCAAAATGTCCCAATTTATGGTCACATTTTCCTATCAAAAAATGTTTCCTATCACAAATGACTCGCAGTTCAACTTCGCGCAATGTTTTCTTTGACCTCAATCAAAAGTTGCCACATAAATTTTCATTTTTTCCAATTGCACGCATTTCAATGATGTGACTTTTCAAACGTTGCCATTTCTTTTTGCTGACATTTCTTCTTGTTTGATTTTCCGATGTCGAACATTCCGCTTGGCGACATTTCGTGTTGTTGACTTTTCTGCCTGCGCGAATTGCTGCAAATTCCTGTTTCCGACATTTCCACTTGTTGACATTTCGCATCAACGGCATTTCCCATGTTGCCATTGGCATCTGTTGCAATTTCCACTTGCTGCCATTTCCAGTCGTTGACTTTTCCGAGTTGCCATCATGCGATTTTTTGTTCTGTTTTCCACTTGTTGACATTTCCTTTGTTGACAATTCTGCGTCCCCGACTTGTGTTGGTGAATCGACTAGCTGGTGAATCCTGGCTGGTGACTCCGATGACTAGCTGGCGACTCCGATTCCTGGTGAATCGACTATCTCGATTCACCAGGAATCGGAATCGATGTCTGGAATCGGAATAGAGTTGGGCAGACCCGGAATCGAGAATTGGAATCGGAATCGAGTTGGTCCCGGAATCGAGAATTGGAATCGGATTCGAAATCTGAAATAGGTACCTATTTCGGAATCGGAATTGACTTTTTTGGAATCAACATGGAATCGCATCGCACACCCCCTACACACATCATCACAGTGGCTATCCAGTTGCATTTGCTGATGATTTCACTGTTGTCATTTCTGACCCTTCTCCAGACAATCTGGCATGTGTCCTAAAAAATGTTGTAAACTTGATAAATCTTTGGGCATCGCACAATAATTTTTCTCTCAATGCTAAGAAAACTACTTACATTTCATTTGGATTTAACAGAATCTCATTTGTGTCTTCTGTGAAGGTTGGTGCAACGGTTATCCATAGTGCCTCCTCCTCCAAATTACTGGGAGTCCACCTTGATGAAACTTTGACGTGGAGAGTAAATTCTGCTGCATTGATCAAAAAACTTGTTTTTGGTTTGTATTTACTGAGGAAAGCAGCCGTTCATTTACAAAGTGTAAATTTGCGGGCTGTCTACCATGCATTCTTTGAATCTCATTTACGTTACTGTGCAGCAATATGGGGCTGTGCAGCACGTTGTGTTATCTCCCCCATTTGCATATTACAGAAGAAGGCAGTTCGTATTTTGGCTAATCTGCCTTACAATGCCCCGACCAAACACATCTTTAAAACATTGGGCCTTATGAACATTTATCAAATTGTATATTACCAGATACTCTTATTGGTGTATAAACAGCATGCTGGATGCTTGAAACCCTTTAATGGAGCCTGTAATTCAAATGTAAATAATGCAGGCAACATAACCACATCACTTTCCCTCAGATCACAAAACTGCCAATACTTACCCATACTCGGGCATCGAACTGAAAAAGGGGGTACTACATTGGCAACTCTTGGAGTGACTATCTGGAACACTCTCCCAGGTGCTTTAAGAGCATCCACTTCATTGACAATTTTTAAGGCAAAGCTAAAGAGTGAAATTATCAATCGACAAATTTTTTTTGAGCATCAACAGGTGTATTCCCCAGGTTATGCTCGACAGATGAAAGAGTCCTGGGAAAAATAATCTGTCTTCTACCTGGATGCCTTGATCGGTCAAGTCATTTAAAGACTTGACTGATCAAGGTTGATCAGGTCTCTGAATGAGTCCTTGCACTTGAGGACTACACACTAGGCTGCCTATTCAGAAATCTATGGGTTGCATCTGTGAATGCTGAGCGGTCAGATTTGTTTCTACCCAAATTAGGGCCAGCATTTTCAGGCTTCTCTTCTATCAACCCTTGTGGACTTGGGATGCTGCCTTCCATTTTATTTCTGTACACTTTATAGGTAGGCTTAGCTTTGTAACCACTCACAGATACTCCTCTACCCAATAAAAGCGAGGTCATCCAAGACCTCTTTATTGTTGTCACCTTTTCTGTTAGTCGGCCCTTTCCTTATTTGGGAAAAAATACTTGATTTTCAGTTAGGCGATCACCCAATTCATCTCTTTGCAATATACTCCTTGCTATTGTAGGTACTTACCCATTCAGGATAATTCATTTTTTCTTTCTCTTTCTTTTCTCCCATTTGGCAACTTGCCCCATGCTGCATGCATGGTTTTTGCATTTTCATTTAGGGGCCTTTTGGCTTTTTGCTGAGATGAATGGCAAATTTTGCTTTTGGTTGGCATTCATGCTTGCTTCTGCTTCTATCCTGCCTCTTGCTTTTGTTCTTGCTGACGCCTACCTTCCATTCTACGATCCAATCTCTTCAATCCTGTTGCATGAATCTTCCTGTCTTGATGATCGAATATCTGCATGAAATCCTGCTGCTGCATGGGGTAAGTTGCATCTTGTTCATTTCAACGGTTGCTGGAGTTGCTACTGTCCTAACAATAATTGCTGCTGGTTTGAAATTTTGTACCTACCCATGTATTGTACGAAAAATACCAATTGAACAACATGAACAAATCTTTTTCGATTGTATGTCCGTGAATTGCACTGAAAATGTATTTATAAATGAATTAAAAAACAATTATTGCTAAAAAAATGGGCGGTTCGATATTAAAATTCAGAAAAAAAAAAATCATCATCACCATTCTGAGCTAATAGCTAGTCGTGGTGTGCAGAATCGGAATCGAGCTCAAATCCAGGAATCGGAATCGAATTTTGGAATCGAGATTCGGAATCGGAATCGAAATATCCAGTTTTTTGTTAGACATCTCAAAATATGCCCCCCGCGTAGGTACCTAGGTACCAACCTACCTATACGATAGCAGTTTTGTGGCATCCATTGCTATTTTCTTGCAATCCCATCCCACATCGGTGAATAGCACACCTCTAGGTGTGCAATTCTCTGGAATCGGAATCGAGCTTAAATTCCAGGAATCAGAATCAAATTTTGGAATCGGAATTGAGATAGTCCTGGAATCGGAATCGAGACTTGGAATCGGAATCGAGACTTGGAATCGGAATCGAGAATTGGAATCGAAATATCTCGGAATCGAGTTTTTTGGAATCGACATGGAATCGCACACCCCTAATAGCGAAGCAGGTGACTCGGCAGGGCTAGAGATGTGAGGGGCTGAACCCAGCTCCGAACTGCATGCATTCCTCAATCAAACGGCCTTTGGTCCCCCGGTACATTTGGACATCTTCAACCCTGCTCCTCTCCTTGGCCAGAACGTTGCCATGTAAGATCCAAAGCAGCTCCAGAGTTTCATCATGAGATCGCCATGGGCTTGGAAGCAGGGATGGGTAAGTATAATACGTAGGTACGTATTATACGTACGTATTATACGTACGTATAAAAGTGTTTTATACGTACGTATTATACGTGTGCAAAAAATTAACAAAAATAACATGTGTGACACATGACTTTGGGGTGGAATTTAACAAGGAATTCAATTCTGAAGTTATTTCACAACTCAGGGCAGTGTAGGAGGAATTAAACCTGAATATGTTGAAGGAAATACTGACCATCGCAGGAAGAGAGAATACCTAACAGGTCAAATTGCATTTTAGAATTTGTCTAAAATGATGGCTCTGGATCAGCACTCAGTAGGCGACACGACCGTCGACCCCGTAAAGAGGTTAAAAACAAAGTCATAAAAAATAAAGCGGTGACTTTGTTTTTTAGCCTCTTGACGTGGTTGTATCGCCTGCTGATCCATTCACAATGCCGACCACTGCTTGAAAATAAAAAAAAATAATAATTGCCATTTTCCCCCGGATTTTCATCCAAACTGAAAATTCCCCGGATCATTTGTTCTGTCGATGATACATACATCGATGATTATGAACCAATAGCTGACCAAGCAGTCAAATGCCAGAATTCTCACTCCCATCCCACAGCTGGATTCTTGCTTGCATCTGGCAGGATTTTGATCAACATTTTGTTTTTTTTTTCAACACTTGCAGTTGGTGCGGGATTTTCTGCCACGTGCACTGCGCTTATCTTGGCCAAACGTTTTTTTTAGTCTGCACTCCACCAAATAACAGTCACAGCAGAATAGGGCTCTCATGCCATTAAGGCAATCAACAATGGCGAACAGCAAAGTTCTCAGAAAACAGCAAAGTTCTTCATATACCCGGGAAAGGGAAGGGAAGGATACACGACCGTTGGCTGCATTATCTGCAAGGAGTAAGAGGTTAAGTTAGGAGGGGACAGGAGTTCGGAAAACATATCATTGGAATGTAGACGGGGAGTAGTCAGAAAGCATTCAATGACAGATGCGACAACAATCACACAGATGCAACCACTCAAGAACACCCCCATCATCAACTGGCACACACCACACCCATTCACAATCTCAAATGAAATATGCAAATAAGTGGAAAATGAAAGCCTCGTAAATATGGAAGAAAACGAATTAATTTAATTTAATGTTAATTTGCATGGGCAAGGCCCTGGCGCAAATCAGCAATGCAATGAAGATTAACATTAATGAACAATGACATGAATGCACAAGGATGCAATGCACTCGGATAGTATCAGCTAGTTGCAGTACTTAAACTTGTAACATTGAAAAAAAGATGTTTTAATATCCCACGCTGTTCGGCCAGCCGTGTCCCTATGTTGCTTTTAAAGGTAGCCACACTTTTTCCTCACCATTTCCAAAGACACTAGGATGAAGCAGATTCCATTCATTGACTGTTCTAGGTGATGAAATGATCGTAATAAACAATGATGAAGCAATCGTGATGAAACGATCAGGGTTCCCACCCGTCAGGGGTTTGCCAATGATTGCATGGATACGCAGTGCATTTTGCTAGGCCTTCACTCCAATGTCGTGCGCATTAGTAGGTACTTAGGTGGTTTCAAGCATGTATTTGCCATTTACTGGCTGTCACTGCTGAGTCATTTTTCTGGTGATCACAGAAATCTGGACATCCAGGCTGTCAGACCAGAAAGAGATTGGCACAGGAACATTGAGTCGGCCAGATGATGTTGGTGGTAAGGCAGCTCTGGGTCGAATCCGATTTGTCAGGATTTCTGGGCCACCCTCGTTATGGCACAAGCTTCCCTTGCAAATGAAGGTTTCAAAGGTGAGGCAAAGCATGAGGTTGGTTTTTGGCACTTTCTCATTGGCACCATTCTTGCACATCCTGCTTTACAAGGTTGTCGCCAGTGATGTTAGTTTTTTGCCTTCTCCTGTTTGTCATTTTTGGTTTTCCGTGCACTTATCTCTTTTACCAGCATCCATGCATCTGGACCTATGTAAAAGAGTACATGAATAACTCCAATTTGGCAGCATCAACTTTCACATGGTTGGCGCACGTACAATTTTCGAAATGCATTTTACTATGGTGTGTGGCTAATACAATCTTGTGTGGCCAACTTGAAAGAAATTGCGGGGCTTCAATTTTGTATTTTTTTTCTCATTGATGATGATGCTTGTCAATATTTTGATGCAATAAATTGAATGTTATCATGTTAAAGAGCAGCTTTTTCTATAAAAAATGAGGTATCACTCGACTTTTAGGTTTTATACGTTTTCTACGTGTATTATACGTACGTATTATACGCACGTATTATACGTGGAGTTTTATACGTTTACCCATCCCTGCTTGGAAGTCACGGGAACTAAACACCTGTACCTACCTCCCACGCCGGAATTGTGATTTGCGGCAGTTTCCTCCACCTGACGTAAGATACGCGGCAGTTTCCTCCACCGGATCTGAGATTTGCAGCAGCCCCACCGCAAATCAATCACACTACTTGTTTTTACTAGGATATCTAGCACCATTTCTGATTGCAACAGGTGGATAACAAAGTTAAACCGTGCTAGAAATTCATAGGTAGGTAGGTACCTACCTAGTACCTATGAATGTTGTGTCCTGCTCCCAGCTTGCATGCGGGTGTTTGCGATTGTACAACAGTGGCCATGCAGGTTTCCAATCAATTCCATGCCATGAAGCAAGAACCCCATGCCATGAAGCAAGAACCCCCCATGAAGCAAGAAACATTTAGTCCACCCCTACTTCTCAAAAATGTTGACAGGTTTTCTTTTCTGAACCGCTACACCTTTTTATGGAATCGTCTGAAGATTTCAACTGATTTGCTGAGTTTATCTCATGACGCATTTGTCACTGCAATAAGGCCCAGACTCTTGACCACTCTTTAGTCAGGAAACTAAGCGTTCACCAATTAGGTCTAGGTGCCATCTATCAAAAATTTACATCTAAAATGTCAGATTCAGTAGCATTTCCTTTTCCTCCTTTTCCTCATCCCATTTTCTCCTCCAGTTGTGTTCACAAATAGTAGGGTTGCCACTGGCTTGGCCTCATCGCTGAGTTCCTCGTTTCAGTGCGATTTCACCTTGAAACAGAGGGGTACTGAGGGGGGACAAGGTGGTGTGACCTGGTTGGTGGTAATTCCTGGTCAGTTTGTGTCCCATTGGGTAATCTGCCCAGATAGGTAATCTTTTGAAATTCATTGCCAGATTTTTTTTTACCCCTTCTACTTTTATTGTCCATTTTTGATCTTTACTGGGTTAGCTCCATTTTCCCCCAAGGTAGCAATCATAGGGTTAGGCAGGTGTGTTTTCTTCCACCCCATTGTAGATAATATGTGTATGTTGTGGTTCATGATTTTTATCAGTGCAGGTACTTTATGATTTCTATTCTTTTCTTTCCTTTTCCAATGTTCATGGCATGTGAATTTTCCCAGGAAAATGAACCATGCATACTCCAACTTCACGAATGCCTTTGAAACCTCATTGATTGCCTACTGGCTATTGCCGTCATCTGTGCTCGATTTTGAGACTGAATTTCCTGCTGCTCAACAACTTCATTCGGGTTCGTTCTCATTTTCTCAACAATTCTTGCTTGGTTTGCTGGCTACCCTTTTTTTTTCTCTCTCTCTTCTCCAATTCTCCATTGTTGTTTTTGTCTCTGACGAGGTCATTTTGTTGTCCAAACGTTTTTGGTTTTCCTGTGACGGGGTCGTTTTGCTGGCCAAACGTCGACTTGCACTTTGCCTTTTCTCCTCCACCTCCATGGATTTGGCGTTTTGTGAGTACGAACTGGGGGGGCAGTTAAAATAAAAAAAAACCAATATGCATTTCCAATTATCTGGGACACCTATTATTGGCATGCTGTGGGGTGAGAAATGCTGAGGCCTAAAACAGGTTTTCATACCAACCATAATGGCAACTATTAATAGCTGTAAAGGAATGGAATTTTTGGGCTGCAGTTGCAATTTTTGGAATAAATCTTTGGCACCCACCAGGAGCTCAGTCCCTCACATGACGATTGGGGATCCCCCCCGAGACGAAACACGATCAGCACCCTGCCCCCTGCAATTTCTAAGTTCTGACCCTCTGGGCACAGGTAAACAGAATCCTTAACTCTGCAGCACCCTGGAAAATCTGGATTGACAACCTGGAAAAAATAAAAATTTCTTCCCAGAAAATTGTTAGTGACCAAGTATTGACTCATGATGCTGTCCATCAACAAAAATGATACCTGCCTGTTACGTCACAAACACAAATCCCTCCGCTATTTTGGCCCTTGCCTGGATCCTTCCTATCAACTCCACTGGAATGGAATACACCCTCCCTTTGGGTTGACAATTTCAATGGCCCCACATCCTGCCTGATCCTGAAACAACCCTCTTCAAACCTGATTTTAAAAAGTTATCAAATCCAGAAAACAACTCAACCAAGTTTTAGTAAAAAGCAGTAAACCGCTCTTCCCAATCAAATCCAAGACACATGTCATGTTTGGAAGATAGGTACCTACCTACTTGTTTTGCTTGTGTAAATAGAAGGTTCTTGCTTTTTTAGGCCTGCCGTTTCCTCAGGAATGTTACTTTCTCTTTGCAAATAGAAAGTGACAACAAATCCCCCCTCCCAAGCAATGGTCAGTCATGCCAGGTTCTAGTCCAGATACAAAGTGTGTTAACTTACCAAGGCTCTACATTGTGTTGACGTTTGCATTTACATTCTTTCTGGTTTCACTGATTGGAAGTCATGCCACTCACTCATTGGCTCTGCTCGCAGAGTCCTATCACATGCTTTACAACTCATTGTCGCTCATTGCTTGTATCATTGCGATACAGGTAAGTTAACAATAAGGTACTCCTCGTTGATGCAGTGAAAGCATTGCTGCAATTTTCCATCATGAAATAATGTTTTCTGAGCAGATGGTTTCAGAATGCGGTAGAAGTTTGGCACACCCACTGCTGAAAAAATCCAACAACAAAAAAAGTTTGAAGCTGAACATTTGATGTTGCACGCTTTTATTTTATTGAGACGTTTTCCAATTTCCAGTCAGGAAAAACCAGGATACCTATTGCCGATGGCCTGCCATACCTACCTGGCCAACGTACCTGGTGAAAAATGAGCAAAATGACATTTTTTTTCAAAGTGGGTACCTGCACCTCCTCGTATTGTAAAAACTAGGTACCTACATGTGAAAGTGAAAAAAGGAAATTAGCATAGATAGGTAGGCTATTTTTTCTTTTGGATTTTTATTGCCTTTTGGAGGATTTTTGATACCCAGCCTTTTCTATTTAAGTGGGCACCTATAGGATTTTTATTGGCCTGCCGATGTTATCTGTGACCACAAAGGTCGGTATGACCTTTGTCTAATTATATTCTAAAGCATAATACCTATCTGGTGGAAATAATAACAAGGAAACAGGACAGTGTTTAATGAGTGGCATTCTTGGTTGCTAAGGTCAGATGCAAAAACTATCAAACCATGTGCTCAGTTCTTGATGAACAGACAGCGGTAACCCTTAAAACACACTGGCTTAGCCTTATTTCAAACAAGTGGGGACTCCACGTCCACGTGGACTTGACTGATTAGTGAAATCTGGAAGAAAAACTTACTTTTTAGATTTGGCATGTGCACTTGAATGAATAATTGTCAAATTTTGTCAAAACCAAAGCGAAGAAATGTTGGCAATAACGGCCAGAAGACAAAAAACAAGGTAGGTAGCCACAACAGAGCATTTAAAATTCTGGAGAGAACCCAAAAACATATTTAAAGCGAGCGTTGTTAAGGGTGGGAATGATTCTCCCTTGGCAGAGAAGGCCTAGCCTAATCCTTCAGGTACATTTTTGTCGCGACCTTTTTGCTACTGGGTGAGCTATTTTCTTGCTGCTACATCATTTAGGTGTGCACTTTTGGAGTTCTTTTTTGTCACCGAGTGTTCTCCTGCTACCTATAAACTTTGGTCTCTTTCTCTCTTTACCGACGTGACATTTTCTCTCTCTCTCTCTCTTCGTTCCTGACAGCTTTCCAAGAGGCCCACCAATACAATGAAGAACACGTTCGGTTGGGCAAGGGCTGACATAGTTGGTTCGATGGCCTGTTCGACATTCCTGGCGGCTCTCTGCTTCTCCCTCCTGACGGCATCTGTGCAATCGTTTGTCCATGCTGATCACCGTGACCTGCCAATTCATCCTCTGGCTGTTGTCGGAGCTGGTCTTGTTGGCATTGCAATAAATGTCTTTTGTTTCCTGGCAATTGGAGGTGAGCTGCTAACTGATTTCTACTGTCGATAGGCCTGCCTATTGATTGCAGAAGTGCCTTTTAAGAGGTGGGCAGCCAGTGGCAGGCATGAGGCGAATAATTAGTTGATGTGTCGAAAAATGGCATGTCCTCATATTTTGCAATATCGGGTGGCACCTGGTCAGCTCATCATCTCCACTTTGTTTTTTTGTTTTTACCTCGTCTTTTCCCCAATCGAAACTTTGCAGGTAAGTCAGCTTGAATTAAATACAACAATCAAGGTGCAAAATGATAAATCGTCCTGTCCACATGTGGTCAATTATTCCAAAGTGCGAGGTAGGCACCTGAAATTCAGCATCAGTCACCTGTCTTTTTCTCTTTGTGGAAATTAACCTATCTTGGGAAAGCATCTATTTTACCGATGGACTAAATTAATTAGGCCAGGATTCGAAATGCAGCTCCACTAGTGCTCTGGTGAGGACTGATTCATGCCACTCGTTGAGAAATAAGCTTTGGTTGGATGCCTTTCAACGAAAATGTTTAAAGAGGTGCAACGTTCTCGCGATTATTGTAAAACTCGCCGATGTTTAGCCCCTTGCAACCTTGGTCATCAGTAATCGTTCATGAGGCCTATCAGTGTGAAAAATGCTTCTGCAGACATTTGTTCCAAACTTTTTTCATGAATTTTATCTCATGCTTTGCTTTAAGGTTTCAGCTATCATCAGGGTGGTTTTCTCAGCGTAAACCTTCAGGGTCGTTTGAGCCTAGCCACATTCGAGAGCTTACACACGGAGCTGCGTAACTGTAGGAAATCGGGATATTCGTTGGCACACGATGCGAGTGGTTATGCACCAAGGCGGTGCAGGCTGCAAGAGATGTTGCGAGATTTTTCAGGTTTGCTCTCAGTGATATCTTCTATTATCTCTATATCTCAGCTATCTCTTCTTCAATCAGTTTTATGATTTCATTGTTGACAACTCATTTGCCAGGACTCAGTCTGGGTCCAATTCCAATTGGAACTGGTTTTCCGAATTTTCGGTTCCATGGAAAGTCTTGGGACTGGTTTTCCGAATTTTCAGTTCCGTGGAAAGTCAATCCTTCCGCAATAAAAAAAATTTGCAAGAACGGAAAAAACAGAAATGCATGCATTTCCCACCCAACCAAGCCAGATTTCTGCTGTATCTCACTAAAATCGGCCAGGGCCTATATTTAAATGTTTTCAACCAACTAAAAAAACACTTTCGCACAAAAACACTGGCCAAACTACCTGCAAAATGCTTCAAACCGGATCAAAATCGTGCAAAAACTGGAGAAAAAAAAACAAGAAATTTCAATGCGGTGTCATTTCTAAACCACTGCACCAAATTTCATGAAACAAGCGCCAGACAGATCGCGCTGCTGTCTGCTTTCCGAAAATTCGAATTTCGTCAAGACGACAGATGTCGCGTCATTGTGAAAAAGTGCAACTCCGACAGGAACAAAGGAGAAAAAACTGGGAATTTTGAAAATTGCGCCAATTTAAAACGGATGGACCGATTTTGGCGGAACAAACATCTCCATAAACATCTGCTGGATCGCTGTTTATTCCCCTTTCGGACTTTGAAAATTTCAGCTGACGCGATTCGCCGCATTTGCGTCAGAAAAGCCATCTAATTACATGGGATTTGCGCACGTACGGTTTACGGACTTAGGCGGATCGCGCAGTTTTACATTAGCGTACGGTATACGTCAATCGCCATTTAAATTGCATTTTCGTCGTTGAAGCTGTCGTCGTTTTTTGTCATGAAGCGTTTTTGTCATCGAAGAAAGCTGTATGGTGTACCTACGTCAATCGGGCTTGACCGTGTAAAGGGGCTTGACAGCCTTGCAATACTCATAGAGTCGCCATATACCCAGTCCAAAATGACGAATAATATCTAAAATTTTGTCGAATTAAAATGTCATTACCTAATAATCACTGCTTCTGATTTTAGAGATGCATGCACCTATTTTTCTTGCATTTGTCAGATGGACCTGTGCATATACCTAGCTCAACAACGGAGATGGTGTAAAATCAAAACGTGGGACGAGCATGCAAGGGTCTCGTTACTCACAATGGAAAATCGCTTTGAATTGTGTCTCTGGATTTGGAGCAAGTTCCGTGTTTTTCTCGGAAGTCAAAATTGCAATTTTTGAAATTTCAGCGAAAACTAAATAGGCACGTATCTACCTGCCTGCTGCAGAAATTAGAGATGCCTACTTTAAAAACTGAGGTCAGAATTTGCCAGAATCCCAACCGCCTACATCTGAGGAAAACTAAAGAAAAAAAGTTTCCGAGGCAACAAGTTAAATGGGAAAAAGCTATTAGGTACATGGGAACACTAATTCTTTTGCTACTATACCCACCTATTGTCCATGATAAGTCCTGCATCCTCACATTTTTTACCTCTTTCTCTTTC
>JASGXE010019043.1:0-16477 GCA_030068105.1 Sinentomon sp. SZTP_YWyxl
GTAAGTGTCAACTGCCAGAATGGTGTCCAATATTTTCTTCTCTTTTTCACGGTAGTTAATTTTGGCATCAACCAGAAAGCTATATAGGTAGGTAGAAGA
Organism: Sinentomon sp. SZTP_YWyxl; assembly: GCA_030068105.1. Lineage (NCBI taxonomy): Eukaryota > Metazoa > Arthropoda > Protura > Sinentomata > Sinentomidae > Sinentomon > Sinentomon sp. SZTP_YWyxl. Next base: position 100 of record JASGXE010019043.1, read on the forward strand.
AAAACGAACAGGGATAGGAAATTGTAAATTTTTGTCGAACTGTGTCCAAATTCAAAAACAAGGTATGATCGGCCTATAGGCTACAGAAGCTTGCAGAAAATGATTCCGAATCCGTTTTTTCGGAACGTAGCATATTTTTGAAATAAATTGAAAATTGACATGAAAACATGCGACGGAGTTCTCGTTATGTGACCACCAAAAGCCATTTTCATTGGCAACCAAATATCATTAATTTTATACCTTCACCTTTTGAGATACCGAATAATTTTCCGATTATGGACGAACGTATTTCGTGTCAATTCCACAGGCACACGGTGCGAAAAATACGCATAAACCTGTTCTCCATATTTGACGGAATTATTATTATTATTATTATTATTATTATTATTATTATTATTATTATTATTATTATTATTATTATTATTATTATTTTATTATTATTATTATTATCATTATTATTATTATTCTCTAGTCATAACATGACACGTCAAAGGGTTAAAACAGTGAAATCGTCAATGATAAAAACAGACAAATAGGCAAATAGGCAAAATAGAAGTGTGCATAAGAGAGGAATCAAGATAGTCAAAGCAATAAATAAGTTTTGTCACGGTGTTCACTTAGGAAAAAGGGGCAAGACAAATGACAAACATTTCGGGAGGAAAAAGAGCGGGTATGCTTATGCCGAGAGTTAATGTTGGTCTGCTGCGAAATTGTAATGAAGGGCATTCCATTCCCGGGCTGTACGCGGAAAAAAACTGTGGAAATAGGGATTGTATCGCGCGATAGGAATTCGCACCTGAATGTTGTGATGAGTCCTTCGAAGTAACGGAATTTGAGAAAAAGATTGTGGGAGGTCTACTTGTGTCTGTCGAGATAAAATGCTAGAAAACAGTTCCAGGCGCCTGGATTTTCTGCGCTCCATAAGTGGCTTTAGGCCGAGAGTTATCAGCAAGTTGGACACAGAGGTGTCACGCCTGAAATCTCCAGCGATCATGCGCGCAGCAAGACGCTGAACGCGTTCAAGGGCTGAAATGTGACACACAAGGAAGGGGTCCCAGACCTCGCATGCATATTCCAGCTGCGGCAGAACAATGTTTTATACGCCAGTAGCTTTGCATTGGCCGAGGCATGCCGAAGATTTATAAAGATATAACCGAGAGTTTTGCGAGATTTGTAAACAACTGCGTCAACATGGCCAGACCAGCTAAGCCGATGGTCCAAGTGAACACCGAGATATTTTACAACAGTACAATGAGAAAGAGCCTGACCGGACAGCGAATAAACTGTGTCAAATGTCGGAATATCTCCCCCCCTCGACCTACTGAATTCTATCCAAGAACATTTCCTGGGTTAAGAACCATCCCCCATCTACGGCACCAATGATCTAAAGCATCAAGGTCGGCCTGAAGTGCGATAGTGTTTTGCTGTTTGGACACGGGAGAATACAAAATCACATCGTCCGCGAACATCCTGACCTTGCAGCGTACACTCAAGGGGAGATCATTAATGAAAAGTATAAAAAGTAAGGGGCCTAAAACACTGCCCTGGGGAACGCCGCTCCTAACGGGGTTAGAAATCCTAGATCTTGATCCATCAACTGATACGACGAAATAACGATCGGACAAATAGTTTTCGAGAAGTGGAAGGAGATTTGGTGGAAACCCATAAGACGAAAGTTTTGCTAAGAGCAGGTTGTGAGGTATGAGGTCAAATGCTTGCTTGAAATCAATTAGAACAGCATGAACATGGCATTTGGACTCAAGGGATTCCGCAATATCCTGTACAAACCCGAGAAGCTGCGTGGTACAAGAAAAACCCCGGCGGAATCCATGCTGGCAGGGGGATAAAATGTTGTTTGAAGAGCAGACCTTTAGTATTTCATTATGAATAAGGCGTTCCAGGATTTTGCTACAGCTGCAAAGAAGTGAGATTGGACGGTAAGAGAGAGGGTCGGATTCGGGCTTTCCACGCTTGAGGATGGGAACTACAGTTGCAAGTTTAAAATCCGGTGGCAATGTTTGAGATTCCAAAATTTTTATGAACAATATTTCCAAAAAAGGAGCGAGTATTTCTGCAACATGCTTTAATAACCGGTTGGAGACATTATCCGAGCCAGAAGATTTCGAGCTTTTTAGGCCTCTCAAAAATGTGATGATTCTTGAGTTGAGCATTCCACGACTGACAGACTGTGAAGAAAAAATTGAATTATGATCAGGACCTTGCGAATTTGACCCTACAGGGCAGTTCGGCAACGTTGCAGGGGTGGAAACAGTTGACGGACGTGGGCAGGCGTTTGGAGGATTTGAATACAATTGGTCGAGTACATCGCAGATAAGATTAGCCTTTGAAGAATCATCTAGAGATGGAACTCCAGCCGCTGAAAAAAGCGTCGATGGACCTGCACCGGTCTTTTTTTTGCTCAAGTAGTACCAAAATTTTTTGCCATTGTCAGACAACATGGCTCGCTCAATATAATTGGAAAACAACTTGGAATTCAGAGATTTGATGTCAAAATTGAGACTATCCAGTTGATTTTTAAAACGGAACTTTTGCACGGGGGTAATAGCTCGGCTATTATCTAATTTCTTGTGAAGTCTACGCTTGCGGTACAGGAGATTTTTGAACGCGTTGTTGACCCAGGGGAGATGGAGGGAAATTTTGAGCTTTTTGGTTGGGATCATTGAACTGACAGTACCGAGCATGCTCTTGATAAATTCCCAGAGATCATCACAAGTACTGAACATGGCAACATCCGTAAACACAAGTAGTCGTGTGGCCATGAATAAAAATATGGAAGTCCAGTCTGCGCGGTTATAAAGTCTGACACTACTGCGGCGCACAGGAGGCTTTGGTAATGTGCATGGAATGGAACAAAGTACAGCACTGTGATCGCCAAGACCGGGGAGTAAGCTAACAGAACGTGGCGATTGAAAATTAGTGAAGATCAGATCTAGAGTACTGCTCGCGCAGCCAGGTCTGTGATACGTTGGACATAAAACATTTTGAGTGAGGTTAAAAGTTAGGGCAATGTCAATCAAATCTCTTTCTGCTGGTCGACAATTTGGGCTGGACGAAGGCGCAACCGACCAATCAATGTTGGGACAATTAAAATCGCCTGCTATGAAAAAGTTTATGTCAGTGTTGCGGGGAGAACAGTCAATGGTAGTTTGAAGTACGTCATTGAGGATGTTGAAACTTCCTGGCAAGGCATTTGGGGGGCAATAAACACCAAAAATAAAATTGCGAGCTTTCGAGTGTTGGGGAAGTAAAACCTCACAACCTGCGATTTCAACAAAATGATGAGCACCCGCAAGCAATGCCAGAACAGGACCTGGCAATGGTATGCATGAAACTCTTAAATTATTGATAGCGACAAGAATACCTCCTCCGGGACGATCGACGCGATCATTACGGAACACAGAAAATGAAGGGGGGAAAATATCACAGCTGTCCACTTCGCTGCGAAGCCAAGTTTCCGAGAGCACAAGGGCGTCCAGGCTAAGGGTAGCCAGGGTGCTCCTGAGCTCTGTGCGTTTGTGTAAACTAAGAAGCGAACGACAGTTGCAGTTGTAAACAACAAAATCTTGCCGTTTTGGAACAGCTGAAGGGGTGGCCTGACATTCCTTTGAAGGAGCTGGTGAAAAGCTATTGTCAGGGGAAGAATCACTGATACTGTAATCTGCGGGGGGTTTAATAAATCCGAAGAAACTGGCAGGGTTGCCCTTGAGTATGAAAAAGCGTTTAAGTAGGCTGCCAATAGCCGAAGCCAGAAAAAATCTTGAATTTTCACTGACAGTGTATGCAGGGCCTTAAGACTAATTTGAAATTGAATCGCGGGAAATGCATAAACCGTCACAAAATTTGCAGCAGCAATCATATTGGTGCTGACAAATTCAGTTGGCGGAAAAAGCGTTTTGTGGAATTGAGTTCTGGCGCATGCGATCACCGATGGCCGGATCATCTGCGGTGAATGACAACCTCTGGAGTGCATGCTGGGAAGGCGGGATTCAGTGTAGAATTGCGCGCGTGGACCAGCTACGCGTGGCAGGTTTTTTTGTCAAAACGAAAAAAGCGGTTTCATGGAGCAGCCTGTCTTTCGTCAATTCACAGTCCAATCCTATACGGTTACCAAAATATGCACCTACCTATATGAAGACCATTTTCGCAGTCCCGTCTGTCCTCTTGAACAAAATACTTGTCACATTGATGCCGTGATTGTGCCTATTCTGTTGCGAAAATCTATTATAGAGTTCCTCTATAGAGTATGATCGAGTACAAAACCAAGGAACTTTTTATTGGATTGGTGTCCAGGGAAGCCCGAAAGTCTTTGGTCTCACAAAATTGTAATTTATGGTTTTCATAGCATGCACCACAGATGGAAGCACTTCAATTGGAAATTGTGGCCCCGAACAGCGTGGTATGACATCAGTGGTGAGAGCTGGAAAAAACTCAAAACAACAAAATATGATAAAAACAGCAAATTTGGGTTTTTGTTTCCTACAAACACATTTGGGCTACCCTGCAGCATGTATGCACACGTTTTCGATTAAATGTTTACATTCTTAGTTGGAGCAGGGACAAAAACACAAATTTTCATTTTTGCTCTGGCCAAATACTTGGACTCACCTGGTTGTTCCGAACAGGAGAAGAATTAAGCTAAACGATATCAACGACAGTAGTGAGGGCGCCGGCAGCGGCAGTAGGCCTCCATTCGACTTCCAAAAAGCCATTGACCAAGTCGTCTTCCTGACGTCCCTCTGCTTCTGCCGTTGGTGGTTCCGCTTTATCGTCCTCCAGCAGTTGTTGATGTGGCTATGGTCGTAATTGCTCATTGACTGAATCACAGTGCACCTTCTCATGATGGTGCTAATTTCGTTAGCATTCTTCTTCTTTCGATTCGTCATCATCTCATGAGCAGCAATGCCTGCAGCATCATACTTCCGGGGTAATAGCTCTGATCGTCTGTCAGCAACGTCCGTCGAAACCGGTGACTGACATTTCCTTGCATCAGGACTTCGGCATCCGCCGTTGCTCTGCCATTTCTGCGATCCAATTTGCCACAACAAGTGTTCAATCATTACCACTTATTGATTTCGTTCCGATCCCGCAACGCATGGGTCAATTATCACTTATCATTTATCAGTTGCCAACTGCTGAAGTGAGTGACTTCGAGCCACCAATGACAAGTTAGCAGCACATGACGACGACTGTCTCCTTGGCATTTATGGAAGATTTAGTTTGTTATAGTGCCTAACACTGTGTCCCAGCCCAACTCATCATGAGTCGGCTAAACAAGGAGCCGACGACGTGGAGTGACAGATGAATGAGAAAGAGAGATGAGGGAAAATGGTTAAAAAGATTGGAAAAAGAATGAAATCATTTCGACCAGTCTTGTGAGTCCAACTGCAAGTCTGGACCAAGTATGCGCTGTAATGCCTAGTGTCCTTTGATGAGAGTTGACCAGACTGACTGCAGCGGCTGAAGCCCGCCGCAGTTTGAAAAAGAGGCATTTCGCCGCAAATATTTGAAACAAATTGAAATGATCACAATGACACTGTTTCTGACAAAATCGAACACATAAATTTGACGCGCTGGGATTCAGAAGAGGAACTGAATATTTGGAGCAGTTTCCAATAAGGTACCAAAGAGTGGGCTAGATCTGCAACAAACCCTCAGCAAGTATTTGAGAAAAATAAAAAGGAATAAGGTACAATATATTACTGCACAAATGCACATGCGAGGCAAGTAAGTTCATCAATTATTGGAAAGAGAATAAAGACACGCCCTACATCTGTTTCGAATATTTGCAGAGAAAAATAATGATGCTGAAAAACCGAGACAAAAAGAGCAAATAACCTATTGGAATATTGTGAGAGGAATGAAACCGCAAAAGATAACATTGGTACCAGCAGCAACTACCAATCGAGGACCAAACAACAACGCAATATTGCAACAAACCACAACGGAGTTAGAAAACGACCTAAGTTCGGCGCCAGAAAACAGATATGCAACCCCCATGACTAGCAAAAACCTCCGGAGATAGTCCCCGACCGCTTTTTCTTTGTTCCCGATCGCTGCATTCCTGTCTCCCGTCCCCTCTCGCCCTCCACCTCCAAGCTTTTCGCATTTTGCACCCGTCGGCCGTCATCAGACCATAGACCAAACCACGCGCACGATATATCTGCAACCGATAGAGAGGATAGGTACCTACCTATACCCTCTCACTCCTCATTTCAAGTGCTGCTTCAGCCGCATCTGAGATAGAGGCACACCAATTCCATCCAACTCCAACCGAAGTTCATATGCACTTCTTTAAGGGCACAGCAAGCACAGCGCATCACAGCTGCTGAAATTCTCAAAGTGGGTATCCCGTCCCGTCGCCACCCCATCTCGACACCTTGCCAGGATCATCCCTTCCCAGGACAGCAGCCAAACGCACACATGCACGCACACCTACATCCGCAGCCCATCCCCAAGAATCACCACAGCCCACCCACGTTGGTAAAGTTAATTCTGAGAAAATAATGTTGTAAATTGTGAAAAATAAAAAAGCAAGGGGTTAAGTCATTTATACGGGGGGGACACAATTGCACGGCAACAGGGAACAGTTTTTAAGAAAACAGCAGTACCCTTAGCCGTGCAATAGTGTCCCCCCTTTGGCACCAGCATACGGCACAGGGTGTGCCTTATTTCTCTGGAGGGTGGGTAGTCGGTTGAGACAGAGGCGCTTTGGATAGGTTACGTTAACTTAGGCAGGTTCGGTTGGGTCGTTAGGTTAGGTTAGAGTAGGTTAGGTTAGGTTAGGTTAGGTAAGATTGGATTAGATTGGGTCGAGGTTGTTTTTCGTGCAGGTTCATTTGGTTGTTTTTAGTAAAGATGCACTGCACAGAGAACCCTAACCTAACCTAACCTAACCTACTTTAACCTAACCTAACCTAACGACCTAACCGAACCTACCTAACTTAACTTGACCAATCCAAAACGCGCCTGCATTAACCAATCCAAACCGACTACCCACCCTCCAGAGAAATAAGGCACACCCTGTGCCGTATGCTGGTACCAAAGGGGGGACACTATTGCACGGCTAAGGGCACTGCTGTTTTCTTAAAAACTGTTCCCTGTTGCCGTGCAATTGTGTCCCCCCGTATAAATGCACATTTTTTTTTCCAATCCACTTCCGCAGGCGCGCCTCTGATTGGCTGTTGGGAATTCCAGCCAATTTCAACATCCAAATTTCAAAACCTGCCTTAACCAAACCTAACCTGACCAAACCTAACCTAACCTGACCTAACCTAACCCTGTTGTGACCCTGAAAGAGTTGCGAAGCGGTGGCAAACATGCCAAATGGCAAAAAGCGGTGGCAATGCAAAAATCACAAAATGATGACGTCGCAATTTTAGACGACGTGATTGGCTGTTGCGAGCTCCTGGTCCGCGGAAGTGGATTGGAAAAAAAAATTATGCCGTATAAATGACTTAACCCAAAGCAAGTTCGCTCGGGTTCACAATTTTCAAAGCTCAGCTGAAGATCTTCCCAATCACCCTGTGGCCTTCCTTCTCAGGATTCAGGAAGCTGTCGAAAATGATCATTGGTTTTCGTGGATGAAAAAAGTGAAATTGGAACCCACCCTCCAAAAAAAAATTTTTCGAAAGCTTTGGAAAAAAGGACATGATTGGGAAGATCTTCATCTGCGCTTTGAAAATTGTGACCCCGAGCGAACTAGCTTTTTTATTTTTCAAAATTTGCAACACATATTTTTTCAGTATTGACTTTACCAATGTGGGTGGGCTGTGGTGATTCTTGGGGATGGGCTACGGATGTGGGTGTGTGTGTGCATGTGTGCGTTTGGCTGCTGTCCTGGGAAGGGATGATCCTGGCAAGGTGTCGAGATGGTGTGGCGACGGGATACCCACTTTGAGAATTTCAGCAGCTGTGATGCGCTGTGCTTTGCTGTGCCCTTAAAGAAGTGCATATGAACTTCGGTTGGATGGAAGTGGTGTGCTTCTATCTCAGATGCGTCTGCAGCCAACAGCACTTGAAATGAGGAGTGAGAGAGTATTGGTACCTATCCTATCTATTGGTTGCAGATATTGCGTGCGCGTGGTTTGGTCTGAGGTCTGATGACGGCCGACGGGTGCAAAATGCGAAAAGCTTGGAGGTGGAGGGCGAGATGGAACGGGAGACAGGGATGCGGCGGTCGGGAACAAAGAAAAAGCGGTCTGGGGCCATCTCCGGAGGTTTTTGCTAGTCATGGGGTTGCATATCTGTTTTCTGGCGCCGAACTTAGGTAGTTTTCTAACTCCGCTGCTGTGGTTTGTTGCACTTTCATATTGCGTTGTTGTTTTGTCCTCGATTGATATCATCTTTTGCAGTTTAATTCCGTTTGCTATATTCCTCTTGGTTATTTGTTGTTTTTTGCCTCGGTTTTTCAGCGGATGCTTTGCGATCGCAACATTTTTCTCTGAAAATATTCGTATTGTGCGTAGAAAGACACAATAAAATGTTTGTGTAGATGTGGGGCGTGGCTTTATTCTCTTTCCTAATTGATAAACTTACCTGCCATCGCTTGTGTAATAAAATTGTACCGAATTCCTTTTTATTTTTCTCAAATACTTGCTGAGGTTTTCGTTTACACAGATCTATCTCACTGTTTAGTGTTGGAAACCGATCCAATTACTGACTTCCTAATGTGAACCCCAGCGCGTCAGATTGATCTCATGTTATAATCTGTGTTCGATTTTGTCAAAAACAGTGTCATTGTTATCATTTCAATTTTTCAAATATGTCGAAATGCCTTTTTGTCAAACTGCGACGGGCTTCAGCTGTTGTGGTCAGTCTATAGTCTATAGTCTGTAGACTGTAGTCTATAGTCTATAGTCTATAGTCTATAGTCTATAGTCTATAGTCTATAGTCTTCTGTAGTCTATAGTCGAAGTCTATGGTCTATAGTCTATAGTTTATAGCAAAGCATAAATGAAAACAGTTGCAGAAAGCACTTGTTCAAAATAATTTCATTCTTTTTCCAATCTGCAGGGGTATGCAGACACCGAAGCGATATCGGCGGTATAAATTGCGGGGTTACCATAAACTCAAGCAAGGGCCTACCTGATGTGTTCGCACTGTTTTAGGCTACCCGCAGTTTCTGTCAACGCCATGAGTATTCAAAGATCGCAATAACACTGAAATAACCTCAAAACGTTTCAATGTTTTATCGTCCAGAAATTTTGATTCGGTTGGGTACCGGCATTCACCGGTCAGTGCAACTGCTCCAGGCCGCAATCATCCGTAATGTCAGTTTTCCGTCTATTGTCAATCGCAGTGAAATCAAGTTGTCAAAAGAATGAGAACTGTTGCGGTTCTTGGTGGATAGATATGTCATGGGCTTTAACATTCTTTCCAATCTCCCTTTCTCATTCCTCTGCCACTCCACGTCGCAGGTTCCTTGTTAGCCGACTCATGATGACTTTATGGGGCTGAAACACAGTATTTTAGGCACTTTTAGAAACTGAATCTTCCATAAATGCCAAAGAGACAGTCGTAATGTGCTGCAGACTTGTCAGTGGTGGCTCGAAGTCACTCACTTCAGCAGTTATTGGCAACTGATAAGTGATAATTGATAATTGGCCCATATGCGTTGCGTGTATCGAAACGAAATCAATGAGTGGGAATGATTGACCACTTGTTGTGGCAAATTGGATCGCAGAAATGGCAGAGCAACGGCGGATGCCGAAGTACTGATGCAAGGAAATGTCAGTCACCGGTTGCTGACAGACGATCAGAGCTATCACTCCTGAAGTATGATGTAGCAAGCATTCCTACTCATGAGATGACGAAGCGAAAGAAAAAGAATGCGAACGAAATGAGCACCATCATGAGAAGGTGCACTGTGATTCAATCACTGAGCAATTACAACCATAGCCACATCAGCAACTGCAAAGGGAGGACGACAAAGCAGAAGAGCGTCAGGAAGACGATTTGGTCAATGGCTTTTTGGAAGTCGAATGGAGGCCTACGAATACTTCCCCTGCCGGCGCCCTCACTACGGTCGTTGATATCGTTTAGCTTAATTCTTCTTCTGTTCGGAACAACCAGGTGAGTCTAAGTACGAATATTTGGCCACAGCAAAAATGGAAATTTGTATTTTTGTCGCTGGCTCCAACTAAGAATGTAAACATTTAATCGAAAACATGTGCATACATGCTGCAGGGTAGCCCAAATGCGTTTGTAGAAAACAAAAATTCAAATTTGCTGTTTTTATCACATTTTGTTGTTTGAATTTTTTCCAGCTCTTACCACGGATGTCATCCCACGCTGTTCGGTACCACAATTTCCAATTGAAGTGCTTCCATCTGTGGTGCATGCTAAGAAAATCAATATTACATTTTTCGTGAGACCAAAGACCTTCGGGCTTCCCTGGACACCAATCCAATAAAAAGTTTCTTGGGTTTGCACTCGATCATACTCTAAAGAGGAACTCTATGATAGACTTTCGCAACAGAATAGGCACAATCACGGCATCAATGTGACAAGTATTTTGTTCAATTATTGATGTTCAGTAGCGAGCGAATTAATGGTACCTTACGTGGTGTCACCTTTTACTGATTTTAGTGAAAACCTCGAAAAGTCGAAACCATTGATTACTAATTTCCCATCGTTGATTTGATGCATATTTCCTCTTCACAAAATTCCATTTTTTGATGCTAAAACAATCATATTTCGCAAAGTTTTCTCCAAAAGTTTGAAAGAATGGCATGTATGTTGGGTACCATTAATTCGCTCGCTACTGTACATACCTGCGGAGCAGTGGGGTACCTACTCATCATACCAATACCGTCTGATATAAGACGCACAGAATTTGTATCAACAGGTTCTTTTACACCTACTCATAGAATACAAACAGAGAACAGACGGGACTGCGAAAATGTCTTCATAGGTAGGTGCATATTTTGGTAACCGTATAGGGTTGGACCGTGAATTGACGAAAGTCAGGCTCATTCTAATCTATGGTCAGGCTGCTCCATGAAACCGTTTTTTTTTTCGTTTTGATAAAAAAAAACCTGCCACTCGTGCTGGTCCGCGCGCGCAGTTCGACACTGAATCCCGCCCAGCATGCATGCATTCCAAAGGTTGCCATTCACCGCAGATGATCCGGTCATCGGTGAGCGCATGCGCCAGAACTCAATTCCGTCAAATATGGGCAACAGCTTTTGCGTAGTTTTCGCACCGTGTGCCTGTGGAATTGAAACCAAATATACTGTAAACACGAAGTTCAGTTTGGAACACCATATTTTAACATGGGCTTATAGGAAGTGTTCTTTTAAGAACATTTATGAAACACTTGGTGTGTTATTGGAACATATGAGCGATTTGGAACACTTTATTTATTTATTTATTTATTTATTTATTTATTTATTTATTTATTTATTTATTTATTTATTTATTTATTTATTTATTTATTTATTTATTTATTTATTTATTTATTTATTTATTTATTTGTTTATTTATTTATTTATTTATTTATTTATTTTGATTTTTATTTATTTATTTATTTATTTATTTATTTATTTATTTATTTATTTATTTATTTATTTATTTATTCATTTATTTATTTATTTAGAACAATACTGCCACGAGAGCTCTGGTGGCAGGCAGACAAGATAGTACACCAATTAGACAAAAAGTCGTCAAACAATAAGAAAAAAATCAAATTTTAAAATAGGCAACGGGAGCGAGGAGTGCAGCACAAGGAATATGTATGCACAATTCATTGGAAATGGAAATGGAACACTCAGTGTTTTCCAATAACAGACCAAGTGTTTCATTGATGTTCTTAAAAGAACACTTCCTATCTAAGCCCATGTTAAAATATAGTGTTCCAAACTGAACTTCGTGTTTTTCGTCCATTGACGGCAAATTACTCGGTGCTTTAATCTCAAAAGGTAAAGATAGATGTATTCGTGTAAAATCAATGATATTTGATTGCCAATGAAAATGGCTTTTGGTGGTCACATTACGAGATCTCTGTCGCATGTTTCGATTTCTATAATTTGCTTCGTTCCGAAAAAAAAACGGATTCGGGATCATTTTCCGCAAGTAGTTTCTGCAGCTATGATATTCATAACCTTGTTTTGAATTTGGACACAATTCGATGATATAATTTACAATTTGCGACCTTCATTTTTTTGTCTTTGTAGCTTTCTGGTTGATGCCAAAATCAACTACCGTGAAAAAGAGAAGAAAATATTGGACACCATTCTGGCTGTTGATACTTACGATGGAAAGATAAGACCATCGGGAGTGAATGGGACTGGTTGGTGCTTTCCATGGTTATTGGTTTGGTTTGATCCATTCCATCTAATTTTTTTCTCTGTTGCTATGATGAGGCATATCTAGCGTATTTTATTTCAAGCATCTCACTCAGACCTTTCCTCCACAAATTTCAAAAACGCGATTCAAAGACTCCCTCTCAGAAATTTGTTTTTTAGACTTCTTGATTGGAGTTGTTGGTCGTTCGCTCCTGTCCCACCTCATTGGTTTGGTTAGCACCTGACCGCTTTGATGGAATGTTTTTAAGCACCAATTGCTTTTTGCATCAGTTGCTGACCAAACAGCTACGGGAATTTTGCCAACATATCATACGCTCAGTCAGTAATCCCTCTGAAAAATCTGCACAAAAAAGAAAGATTAATTTTTTTCAAAATGATTCTTACTGTACACAGGCACCTACAGAGTGGAGTGTTAAAAACGCTCCGGACATGAAAACGGACGGTCAGTTGTGATGCATCGCACTTCGCACTGTGGTGTGGACGAAGGCATCCAGAAAACCAGAACAGAGGCATGCATTGTCATTGATTCGACTCAGAAAATTAAGCATAGGCACTCTGTGCAGTGGCACAGGCACTCCGTCTCTCTCATGGAGGCCCAGTCCTCTAAACATGTACACTCGATTAATGGTGAAACAGGGCATACACGCGCAGATTCTGAAATCCAGTCATTGACTTTGCAAAATAAATTATTGATTTTCCGTTGGAAGGTTTCAATCGGATTTCGAGGTTTTGGACCATGAGGATACGGTAGGAAACAAGGTTTTTTATACCAAAGCGTGCCTGTATCAAAATGAATTGGTTGCCATGAGCACAATCATGTGTAGAAGTTGACCGACAAAAAAGAAAGAAGTTGACCGGGGAGAAAATGAAAAATTCTTCATCATGGGTATCGATGAGTTTGTCTCAGAGGTATCTTGAAAACCAAAACTTGTCATATGCCCTTGCCGACTGGTTCCAAAATGATCCAACCTGGAGAGCAGATATCCAAAGCGAAAAAGACGGGCAGAATTATTTTCGTTTGGTTTTTTCTACGTGTCATTCTGTCCGAAAAGGAGATCTCGCACTCGTTGGGACATCTTGCAGGTCATATTTGGAAACACTGAATGCAAGACAAGAGGCCTGCCTGATCTTGAGCACTTTCAAGGGCGACAAAGCAAATCTCGAAAAACTGCACACAGCACATTTGACAAAGATTTACATTTCGTTCCCCGAATATGCCACAGGTAAAGAATTAATGGTGAAATCTCACATGCTATAATTGAAATTGCTCTGATAAGATTTTCTCAATTTTTCTGCCCACACGATCAGAAGCAATAATCAGTCACCAGGAATAACCCTGCGATTTCCATTGTATCATCTGTGGATGGGCAACTTCCTGCTGTGGTGCATAAGAAATGAGTAAAAGATTGCCCGAAAATGGCTGCACTTCCCGATTGATCCTTTTATGATATGCTTTAAACAGGTGCTTGAAGGATTCGGTCAGGCTGGTTTCTGTTAAACGGGGATGTACAGGGTTTCCGACTTGAAAGAGGCCCGTGGTGTTTGTGTTTTACATTTTTGCCGGTCTAGGCCGCAACTTGTAGATTTGCCTGTTGCTGGACATAGTGTTACTTGACTGTTACTCAATGCATTTTTGTGGCGGAGAACTTCATGACCCCTTCTGTGGAAGCCTTCCATTAACAGCTAGGAATTCCTACTTGCAACAGCTTATGGTGTCGAAATGGCGCCATACATCGGGGTGGTGACAGATGCAGATGCGAGTGATGCGGAGGCGCAGAATAGCCCGAACGAACATCGGGAATTGCTCGAGGACATCTGCAACAGCATCCAGGGCAACTATCCCCAAAAATCCGTCTATGTGTGGCTCAGCATTTCCGCCTCGCATAAACACTGCAGAACACCAGGCAACAGTGAACACCGTCTCAAGCACATAGTCCAAATCTGCAAGAATTTCCCCATACCTATGTACAGTGGCGAGAAAATTACTCGTGACATAAGTACCTACATGCCGGTTTTTCGATCTTTCAAAGAAAACTGGGAGAGTTGTGTTGATTTCAGAATCAAGAATTCGGATTTTGTTGCACTGAAATATGCGTCAAATCATTGCTCCAATGCCAATTTTGATGGAATTGATATTTTCTCGAAACTTCGAGAGAGAAAAGCCGCCATATGTGGTTCAATTAATTTTCTCGCCGCTGTACCTACCCGTCTAAAGACCTGTTGAAAAATGAGAAACAAGCGAAACCAAAACTTAAACGAACGCGAGAAGCCTCTTTTTGGGACACCCGTTCAGCAAAATTGAGACATGCAACACCGTCTGCCGTGTGTTTTGCGTGTTTTGTTGTGCTTGTACGAAGGTCATTCTCTTGCTTGACCTCTCCCTCTGTAACTATTCCAACATGCACTTTTTGAAAAGGAATGGAAAATCTTGCATAAAAACATACCTATGCATTTTTGGTCAGAAAAAAAGCAATCTGTTGCGAAATTGGGAGCTCTTTTACATCCTCACATAGGCGAAGACTCACGCATTGTTTTTTGACTCGGCTCGACTCCTCGCCCCTTTTTCACCCCCTCCCTCCATCCCTCCCTCTGTCATGACTTAGCTGTCATTCCTCATTTTCACCAGAAATCTTTTTCTTTATTTCCGCGTTTCTTTAATATATTTTTGTAATTTACTTTTTCTGTTTGTGCCTATACACACCTTCCGTTGTTGGTAAGAAAAAGCGAGTAAAAACGTCATTGTCTCCCACATCTTTTGTTATTGAGTATTTTGTTTTTCACGGGCCGAAATACCGTTTGTTATTTTTATGCGCAAAGACTCTCTGGCACATTTCATCTCCCAAACAAGCCATGTCAAATCGGTATTTTCCAATAAGTCAGGCTGAAGCAGGGTACCTCCAATCCAACCCGTTCCCCCTTATCGATGGAGTGTTGAAGACCTGAATGCAAAATGCCAATATACGTAAGGTTAGGTCACACGTATATGGGCATTTTGCAAGGTGTGCTTTCGCATTTGGCTGTGCCGTGCTATTTTTTGGTTTCCTTATTTCCTCGTTTTCTGCCTTTTTGTTTTTCGACATTTATCTGCCTGTGGTGTCTCGTGTTTTCGTCCTGTGTGCTGTTGATACAAATTTACCTTTTATCGCGTTTTCCATTATCTATTCAAGGTCAGTCAACACGAAATTCCCATGATGCATGATCCGATTGTTGGGATCGAAAACAGCGAAAAATGATTTGTGTGGCAACACAAAAATGGGTTGCCACAACTCATTTTTGTGTTGTCACACTCATTTTTCTGTTGCCACAACAAATCATTTTTCTCTGTGAACGGTTCTGCGTCAAGCTGAAACCAATACACTCCTGATCAAAAGTCTTCGAACATAGGGGTTCATTCTTTAGGGTGTGACTAAAACGCCGAACCTGCTTGTCTTGCTTGTCCTGCTGGAAACCTGCTTGTCCTGCTGGTAATGGTCAAATGGGTTAGGCTATAAATGATTAGGTTATCCTAATCTAAACCTAACCTTACCCTTACCCTAACCCTAACCTGACCATTACCAGCAGGACAAGCACGACAAGCAAGACAAGTATAGGTTGAGCGTTTTAGTCACTTCCCATTATTAAATCAGGCGCCATTTGGTATTAGTGGCAGCATGCGCCGCAAAACATAATGACACTAGTGTGAGGAGGGAAAGATGCACCAAGCCCTGTTGAAATTAGATGGCCTTGTTAACCAGAAAGCAACCTATGTTCGAGGGCTTTTGAGAAGAACCGTATATTCCATCGCATACACACTCACCTCCTCATCTGAAAACAGTGAGGCAGGATCAAAATTATTATTCCGCTGCACGCATTTTCAACCTCAGTTTGAATAACATCTCACATTTTATGAGAATCTTTTAAAATGGTCAGTTGTTGCGTCGTTTGTTTTCTTGGCAAAGCACAGCAGGCGGCTTGCAAAGAAAGAAGTTATGGCGCAGATTTTCATTCAAAACAACTTTTACAATTGCCTTGCTTTTTTCAAACTCCATTGAAGATTGAAAAAGACATCGTCT
>JASGXE010019046.1:0-22299 GCA_030068105.1 Sinentomon sp. SZTP_YWyxl
GGGGTTTAAAAAACTATCTTAAAATGTAAATTTCTATGCAAAGGCAGGAACACTGAACGACTCTCACGGATGTAAAAAAGCCTAACTGACTGGCAAAATCTTTGATTTTTAAATTTTAAATTTTTTCTTTGATGCAATGGAGCATCTCACATTCTGGAAGCAGTTAAAGAAAAAAGAAGCATGTATTTTTTTGCTTGGATGTTGGAGCCATTTGTGTTTCCATTTTGAGCTTAGTGGCGCGGCTTGGCCGGATTGATGAGGTAGACGTTTTTTCCAGGCGGAAGAAAACCGAAACAAGAGCGAGCAAATGCTGCATTTCAACATGCGCAACGATGTACCAAGTCTACTGTTTGTTGTGAAATATACAAAGAACCGGTAGAAAAATGTTGAAAGTGTGCACAGCACCAGATGATAAAAATATGAAATTTCAGCAGGGATTGGATTACCCTGGATATCTGGCTTTTGTGATATGTGGAAATGTGGTGAAAAAATACTTTACTTTCTCTTTCGTTGTGCCCACAGGCAATTTTACTCGTTTTGCAGAGCAATCTCTTGGTAAAATTTTTAAGGAAGTTTGTCAGCATCCTGCTTGAAATTTCGTTTCCTGTAATGTCACTTCATTTCTTGTTTATTTTATTACGAGTTTTACCCCAATGCCCACCTTAAGAGTACTTCACACAATGATGCCACAGCCAGGGTTGAGCTTGCCGCAATGCAACAACACGTTCATCTGCTGAATTCAAGTGCCACCAAGTATATCTCTTTCAACAGAGAGCTGCCGTCCATCAATAATGCTTCCCTGTTCCCTTCACTCATTGCATTTTTTTCTTGCTGCATTCAGAGTATGGCTTGAGTGAGAAAGAGAATGTGCAGCGGTGAGGCCCCTATTTTATTCTTGCCCCTTTGCTTAACTGAACATTTCTGTGCTTGCCGGGGTAGACATAATCTGATAGATCTACCTGGGTGGCATCTGTGATCTGGTTTTGCACTCAGCATACAAGCAGAGGCTGGGTTGGTTGAACTGCAGGAGGTGAGGTGAAGCAGAGGTTGAACTATCAGGAGGTGAGGATGAGCATGCACAGTGAGAATATGGTTCATGAGCTGGTGCTTCAGCCTGCACAAGAGCAATACCTAGTGAGCCATGGATGTGAGCATGAATATGGGCATTGGGTGGTTTTTCAATATTCATAAATGTTATGACGTTGTTCCCGCAGGCGAGCATTTTTTTATTTTGACAATGCATTCATAATTCCTGTTTTTCCATTTTGCAGGAGATACGTCTCCCCTGATGCTGTGCCACTGTTTAAGTTTTCTGTTTTAAGTCCTTTATACCTACTATACAGGATAGTTGAATTTGGAATTGAGAAATTGAGTGGGTTACTTTACTTTTTTATCACAAATTTCGAAACATGCTTCCAGTTTCCTCCTCTCAAACTTCGATATCCTTTTTGTAATTCAGGTTGCTTATGTAGTGACCTGCCTGGTTCTCTGATCTGTTCTTCTCTGGCTTTTAAAATGTGCATGATGCATTGTTAGGATGTGCGCTGAACTTGCCAACCAATTTACCCTGAAATATCCGTCACAATTTTATTGCGATCAGGATATTTCTTTGAAAACCCCTCAGTTGTCAGATTGCGCAGAACAAGTAAATTGTGGTTTCTGTTGCGCAAGCCAAATTGTGGTTTCTGTTTAGAAACGGCGGATGAGGACGAGAGATCAGCACCGAACCATGGCCAGACTTGAAAAGGAAGTTCAATTTTACGTAGCGGTGGTTCAAATCTCACATCGGGCAAACCAGCTCATTACCTTCCTTCCATGTTTTCACTCAGCAGCCAATGAAACGGCTTGCTGACTTGCGCATCAGAAACCACAATTTAGGTACTGTGTTCTGCGCAATCTGACAACTCAGGGGTTTTCAAAAAAATATCTGATCACAATAAAAATGTGACAGATATTACAACCCTAAGGATAAAACTATGATGTGTGACAGATATTACAACCCTAAGGATAAAACTGTGATGATCCCCCAATTGCTATGGGTGCCTGTATTGGCTTGAGGCCGCACATACTGTTGTGGTTACCATCAACTGGTTAACAGGTGTCGAATTCATGTCTGGAAAATTTCAAAATCATGTTTGGGTTGCTTTACATCTGTGACATGTTTTGTCCGAGCAAACATGAGCTGAACCGAAATAAAAAATTGCTTGCACCGAGTGTCGAACCCTTGATCTTGTTCCAAGCATCGTGCACTGTCACCTAGCAACCAATGATTTAGTTGCCTAATTATTGTTCTGTCAATGCAGCACATAAAAGAAATTCGTAAATATTCATGTAAGGAACATGTGAAAAATTTCGACACTGCTGTCATCCACCTTTCCCCACTTTCATTTTGCAGCATTTTTTCACTTGGGCCATTCCAAGAGTGAACAGACTATGGCCGAGTGACTGTTACAGTTGCGCTTAGAGTCTATAGCCATATTACGTCAAGGTTCATATTCATGAAGCAAGAAACTGTTACTGCCTCACTGTGGGTACTGTAGTCCTCCACGCTTTGTTGCGGATTTATTTAGGTCCACGCTTTATGAAAATCTGCTTCATTGTTGTTGTTGCAAAGATGACATGAACATCAAGGGCTTAAGCCCCGTAGGTTACATCCTTGGGTAGCAGTACTGTAGAAATCAGCCGATAGAAAATGTGTGAAGGTAGTGCTCGTATTGTGCTGTAACATGCTGGAGCATCTCCACAGACAGGTGGAATCAGTCTGAATTGTGAGATGCCAGTAAATGGAGAATGCGTATCTTATGCTCTAATTTTTAAGAATTTCTTTACTATAGGTACCTATTGATTTTTATTCCATTGCTGAGTCGTTAATGGATATGTCCTTTAATCTTTGTGTTCCGCTATTGATTATTGTATAATGCAACAATTTTTTTCGTAGGTGGGTGTATACTGGCGGCGGAAAAAGATTACCCATACATGTGAAAAATTTCCATTCTTGAGATTTTAGCAAAAACTCCTTTCTGTAGAAATAAAAGATCCTCTTTCATCACTTATGTCAAAATCTGACACCTCTGGAAAGCTCCGTTGCAATTTGGCGCTTTAATTTCTACCAACTGCATAAGAATAAAAAGAAAAAAAGAAAAAAAAACACATGTATGAGTAATCTTTTTCCGCCGCCACTATACAAATTAGAATTTAAAGATATGTGCAGCAGTTATTTGTGCTTGATTTGCCACAGATTGGGGCTGAATCCTGGTTATTCAGTGTGTAGAGTCTAAGGTTCAGGACCACAATCTGGGCCGACTCAAAAACAGTCTGGGCCCAGGGTCATGACCACGTAAACTCACGGAAAAATAACACCAGCCCATTTTTTTCTCTTTCTAAATGTTCCTACTCAGGTTTTACGAAACTTTCATGTCTTCGTTTTATGTTTTTCTCTTTTTGTGCAACTTGCACTGTCGGTACTTGGTAAAAAAAATGCAAAGAAAATTGAGATTTAAGGTTTTAAAAGGATCTGATCTGTTGATTTACTTGTTTGGAAATGAATTGAGCATTTATGCATAATATTATTAAACTTTGATATTTTTAATATTTAAGAATTCTTGTTTATTTCTGCTCTCCATGGTAGGAGGTTTTTTATTTTTTGCACACCTGCGAACGCCAGATGGCATGTGTCAGGGGAGTTCTTGCTTAGCAGTGTTATTGTGGCAGGTCTTGCTAGGATTCAGTGAGGTACCGGCAGACACCGGGTAATGCAACTGCTCCAGTACTCGCACCGTTCCAGACCGAAGCTATAACCATCCATGCTACCAGTTTTCCAGCTATTTCCAACCTGCAGGATGACTGGACAGCACCATTGGAAAATGTGTGGCTTCTGTGTATTGTTACCTGCCAGGCCTCTGTCTTGACGTGGAGCTCGGTGTTCTTTTACGTGGAGTGTGATGCTGCCCACAAGACCTCCTGTTTAACATTCCATCCAAAGGAGACGAGGGACTTGGCCACAAAGCCCCCTTGGCCAATCCAGCAGCACAACCAGGGGTATAAGGCTGGTCTCGCCGTCACGGTCTCCTGTCCAAGTTCTGTCCTGAACCAATGTTACTTAAATTCGCTCGGTGTTCTGGTGAGAACTGACGCAAACACTGCTGACAAATGGTGATGGTTGAACAGGGACAGATGTGTGAGCTCAAGAATACTTGGTGAGACAGATGTATCCAGTGTTCCATGACATCAGGTTTGGTTGGAGGTTCGGTTTTGGATGAAATCTGCCAAGCAGTAATTCTTTGCATTGCTAAGCATTTATGACATTGGCCCTGCCATTGTTTGCTGTCATGAAAGGGCTTAAATTGCGCCGGATCTGGCTACTCATTTTCCAGCAATTTCAGCAGCCCCTGCAATTTGACCCTGAGCGGAAATATTTATCTTTTTTTTTTTCTTCGAACAAAGTGGCTGGGCTTGATGTTCATGTGTTTCCTCTTGTTCAGGAATCCTTGTTCTGTTCTTGTCCTTTCGAAAACCGAATGGGCTCAAAGGGCCTTTTTTCTCAAAACTTTCCTGCCCTTTTCAAAATTTTGGGAGCCGGCAAATTTATTTACAGTTCATTTAAGCACTGTGTCATGATCACACACAACCTAAAGTTTGCTTGAACTCAAGAATTAGAAACAAAATATGTTCTAGATTGGTAAATTCTTTCTGACGTTAAATTGTCTCTGCCACCATTTCGGTCAATTGGTTAAGCGATATTTTTGACTAAATTGAGTAATGTACAGAACAGTGTCAGCTTTCAGAGAAAACTGGCAAATTATGCCAAGCCTCAAGTCAACATTTAAAGATGGCAGAGTAGCGTGACACAAAACTAAATGGGAGACAATTGCAGCATTACCACCCGTTCTAGAATGCCCAGGATTTTGGATTTGTCCTGGATTTCCTGGTAATTTGAACTGTATTCGTACACCCTGGAGTCGACTCTCCTGGAATTTTTGGACAATAGGTTTGCTGTTTGGTTGGTGATTTTTGCTCACTTTTGTGTTTTCTTCTTAGTGGAATGGAAATGACTGCAAACTTGCAGGATATTCATAACAATCTCATTCTGTTTGTCTTCAGAAACCACAAGTGAAAAGTGAAGGAATTGGCATTAATAATTTGCGACATTTTGCCTTTTGTGTTTTTCCACTTTTCATACATTTATCATTTACAGGTGATGGTGAAATGGCCCAAACATTTGGACGTTCAAAAAAGTTTATGTTTAGGGCAGCCTAACAGCTCCAATAGTTAATTCGATACCTGGGAATTCAACTATCAAAAGTCCAAAAGAACGTTGTTCAGAAATTTCCAGTTGAAAATTCTTGCTATCACTTACGCTAGAGTTATTGAAAAGCGAAGATTTGCCATGTTATTGAAGGGCAACGAGGAATCTTTATTGAAAGAACCTAATCTCACAGGAATTACACTATCAAAAGTCAACTTATGATAGTTGAATTCCCAGGTAACGGTTTGTTAATGTATACTTGCCCCCAATTTGCCTGCATACTTGCCCCCATTTTGCATACGTGCCCCCACTTGCATACTGCATACTTGCCCCTAAATTCACCATTACATCATTATTGAGGCATGAAATGACGTAATGATCAAGGCAGCCCAGTTGGTTGCCGTGGTTACCATGAAAAAGAGTCGCTTTTTACCGGTTTTTGTGTGGCTATTGCGTGAAAATGGGGGTCGTAGCAAATTTTTTTCTCTGAACATTTTCTGTTCTTTGTACTTTTGGGAATCTGTTCCCGAAGAATGGCTTTTGTGGGGCAACCCACTATCTTCATATCTCAGTTATCCCAAAACAACCACAATTTGGGTTTTTGGATTTTGGGGGGGGCACTGCGTGGAAGCGAAGGCTCGGAGGGTATTTTGTCACTGAACATTTTTTGTTTCACTTGCTCCGTAGAACATGTCCTGAAAATTTGACAGTTCTACGATGAATTCTTACCTCCCCCATAATCACCCCAAATGGCCCCATATTGAGGCACTTTGGGGGAGGGGCATAACATGGAAATGGGGTCCCGAAGCCATTTTTCGCACTGAGTAATTTCAATTTGTTTTGCCATCAGGAACAGCCAGGTATGGTTTTCCTGGAGCATTTACGAACACACTGTATTTCCACTGAACCCGGTTCAAGCATCAAAACCAACTAGAACAGGCTAAATTCATTATTGTGACCGAAAATGACAAGCTCAGAGGCAGTGCTTCCTGGTGAGCTGAAATACAACTAGGTCTGAAATTCGATCCATCCAGCCTTCATTTTCCAGTCATAGAATTGTGTCCCCTTTTGTTGCATACAGCGAGAACTAAAACAGTCTACATAAAATGATGCTTTTGCATGCTTGGAATTGGAAGTAAACATTGGTGCAGATCCTGGAGGGGACGGGGGGACACGTCCCCCCAACATTTCAAAAGTCAAGAATTGTCCCACCCAAAATTTAAGCCATAAATTTTCTCCGCCAAAGATGGAAAGTGGAATCGGTTGATGTCCTGCGCCAGAAATGCTGCAAAAATCAGTTTCCTGATAAATTGAATTTTCGTAAAACATTCATGAAGTTTCTGTGTGATTCACAATGACAGTCCACCATTGTCAGGCCAATGCTCGATTGCCTCAATCACATTTTGCTTGTGGCCAGGCAGTCAAGGTACTTTGAAGGAGCCGAGTTGCAGCAGCAGTTGGTTTTTGTTGGTGAAGGCAGGATTTGCTCCAACTGGTGGAGTTGTTCCCCCTGCCAGGGGCTCTGCCCCTTGGAACCCCGCTGGGGCGCTGCCCCAGACCCCGTATGCTGCTCGGGGCTACACCCCGTCCCCCAAAAATATTCCCACGTCGTCCCCCCATGTTCAATCCAGATCTGCGCCCTTGGAAGTAAACTAAATTCAGAGTAAAAATGTTGCAAGAAGACCTGTGTAATTGTGACAATGGAGTTGTGGTGGATTTCCCAGCCTTGGACACCAGTTCCAGAGATGGCATGTTAATAATAATTATTTCTGGAGCACAGTTGTTTTGTTCAAAATGTAATAATTGAATTATCTGTAACTGGAACATCTTCCTGACTGTTTTTGAGCACATGCCAAACTGTATCCCACCTTTGCTCCCCCTTACCTCTTTGCACACTTCTTTCTTTCGGCAAAATGACCTAAAGATATCAAAAGATGAGAAGAAAAATTTCAATGTTTCAATACGAAGGTCGGCAAATGAGTTTTGCAAGTTGGCCCCAAAAATTGAAAAGGAACGATTTACGTTAAGTGTACTTCCAAAAATCAAAAAATGTGTTCTTTTGGAAGAATATTGCAAATTTTCAGCCATCTTGTGCGAGTATCTGGAAAACTATGGTCTTACGAAATGAGTTACTTTTGTCATCTGAATTGGCTGATTTTGCAAAGTGTTTGACCCGAAGAAATTGCATCCCTGCCATGCTCTTTCGAATTTTCGGAAAAGGTCAAACGTTGTGCGGTGCATGCCTACATGTACCTTGAAAATGGGCACGTAGAACAACTTTTTTCTCCTGCAGGCATCCCCATTTTCTTCACTTTATGTGATGATGGACTCCGTCAACGACTACGGTCCTCGGAATGTGACCGCCACATGGACTCATTTTGGTGGGGTTTGAGAAGATGCCTGTCATGTGTGTCCCAATTTGGTCCAGTCATGTGATTGCATGATGTTTGTAAAGGATGCCAACTAACTCCAGCCCAACTAGCATCGAAATCCATGTCGAAAATGCACATACTAGGAAGGAGTTGATGAGGAAAAACCGTTTGGTGATGCGCATCTTCATCCATTCAAACTGTCAATTCCTTGCAGAAGTTTGTCCATCAGCAAAATTAAGTTTTATCAGTCATCACATTTGTTTATTCTCTGTTCATAATTTTGAATAGCCACAGTTGAATAATTTTGTGTGTTCTTTGCGCACGAACTTGTTGATTTACCTTTCTTCTCAATGGTTTTTGGACAGTTTGCCTGAGACACCATTTGATCTAAAGTTTCCGGAGTCTTCTGTAATCAAGGAAGATTACTGAAACTGTGCCAAAGGCTAGGCACTTATTGGAGGCAAAATCGCCAGCAGGTGCGCTCTCGCTATGTGGCACCACTTTCTCACACCACCGATATTCTGTTCCGTTTGTGGCTTGTATTTTCACAAGGGTTGTCTTTGAAACACCATGTACCACTTTGGGATTGTTGAAACCACCAACCCATAGCTGCAAACAGGGGTGATCAATGCTGCAAACATACTCACCCGGGTGATCAATCACTAAAGTGGTCTGAATTTTGGTGGCGTATTCTTGGATAGACATCTGAATGAACAACTGAAATTGTCGACCCTGTTTCAGAACAACCATGCTTTTTCGGCACAGTAAAAACCAGAAATTTTTAAATGCCTGTATCTGAGTGTCACGGAGGCTGATTCAGTTTCCTTTAGGAACATTGGTCAAAAAGGGTTGGCGTCACAAGTGACCAAAAAATCACTGAAATCGGATGAACGCCAGCCAAGCTCTGGGCCAACTTGCAAAACTCATTTACCGACCCACGTTAAATGCATTTCTCAGCCTATCATTTCTCACAGAGATCTACCAGCTTTTCAGGTCTCCTTTCTCCAAGCTCTGATTTTGCAGTTCTCTCATTCTGCAGCTCAGTAAAAATGATTGGGGCTACATTCTTCCTGGTCACTGCCGCAGTTTTTCAGAAAGAATTCTGATGATCACATCATGTGCTGATTTTAACACCCGCATCCTGATACCAAGAGATACATACAGTAACTGATCACCATGGCGTTCCTGAACGAAGCTAGATGTCAGTGGCGTATTTAAGGGGGGGGGGGGGCGGCCGCCCCCCAAACACAATCACCAGTGTGTAG
Organism: Sinentomon sp. SZTP_YWyxl; assembly: GCA_030068105.1. Lineage (NCBI taxonomy): Eukaryota > Metazoa > Arthropoda > Protura > Sinentomata > Sinentomidae > Sinentomon > Sinentomon sp. SZTP_YWyxl. The sequence continues at coordinate 8,883 of JASGXE010019046.1, forward strand.
ATAAAATGCCTTTGAAACAGAGAAAATGAAAAATTGAAAATGTGACATTTTCAATTTTTTGTTTTTCAATCTTTTCAACACTTGGAAAATGAAGACGTTCCACACAATTCTTTCAGCCATAGAAAGAGGACATCCATGTGCAAATTTGCAATTGTTGGAATTGAATTGGACTGTTCATTTCAATGTTTATTTTGACTGTAAATAGTTGTCTAAATTTCTAAATAATTGTCTAAATTTCCAGAAAAGTTAATGATTCACAAAAAACCTGCTTTACCCGTGTTTTATGCAGCTGCACAAAAGCAAAACGAAACATGTCTTTTGCGATCGAACAGCTTCTTGAGTTCAAGTTTAAACCATTATCTGCAATGCATTCTGCTTCTGCTGTGAAATGCGAATTTTGAGGAAAACAGGGCCACGCACAAAAGCAAAACGAAACATGTCTTTTGCGATCGAACAGCTTCTTGAGTTCAAGTTTAAACCATTATCTGCAATGCATTCTGCTTCTGCTGTGAAATGCGAATTTTGAGGAAAACAGGGCCACGCAGCGAGAATCGAAACAGGCCTCCTTGGTAACAAAAAAGTGGCCAGAACTGGCAAAAAATGCAAGATACTCGTAAAACTGCAAAATTTCTTGCACCTCTGGGGGACTCCGTCCCCCGCGATGGCACTTGCGTGGTTTTTTGGTCCTGTCCTGCCTAAAAAAGAATCAAATTGCCGATTTGAAAAGACAACATTCAGTGTCTGTCAATCTGTTCTGAGCAAATGGGGATTGGAGGAAAAATACTCAGTTTTTTGAAAAAATTGAGCATTCTGAGCACCATTTGTGGTTCCATTTTTTCAAAATTTCTTCCCCTTCGGGAGGGGGACACCCCTCCCCGAACCCCACCCCCGGCGTTGCGCTTCGCGCAACGCACCGTCCACCGCGAATTACCTACTTTTTGCCCCCTTAAAATAATTCCTGCCGACCGCCCCCCCCATCCACTCATGCTAGATACGCCACTGCTGGATGTAATTCCTGAATGAAGTTCACAGGGTCTCAGTTCCTTATATGGGGTCTGGAACCATGCTGAGGGCTCTTCACGTCCAAAACCCCCTCCTTGCAACCCCTGCATTTTTTTTTTTTTTTGGAATGTTTAGTGAATGCTTCAGACTGAATCGATCTGTAGTGGGGCCGAATTGGCATGGTACTTGGAATTTTTATCTCCACTCCGGAAGTTGCTAGCGGGCAGGGATCTCAGCAAATGAAACCATATCAGCTTTTTACTTACACCAGTCTTGGTGTGACAAGTGCAAACTGCTGAGCTCAAGGAAGTTGTTGCCAAAACTTGTAGGAAGCTGGTGGATGAAAACTAACAAAACAATATGACGTGTGTCCGATGATAACCAATATGGCTTGTAATTCTCTCACTAACGTTAACTAGGCCTGACTTTGAGAACTAGTGAAAATTCGCTTTTTGTTCCGTGGTGTGGAATGACAGAAAACCACTTTCTCATTTTATGATGATTGCTGAGAGAATCGAGAACTTTTTCTTGATCAAAAAAGTGAACAAGCCAAAGAACAATAATTCAAGACTGCATGCATATGCTGAACAGCGTCAAGCAAATCTGATCAAAGATGTTTATGAAGAACTGAAAAATTATATGCAGAAAAATTCACCTATTGTTTTCCTAAATTTTAAGCATCTGAAGTTTGCCCTCCTCCAAGGGAGCCACATTTTCGGGTTCACCCCCAGACGGATGCAAAGTTTCTATTGACTCCACAAAAACATAAAAGATTTATTGCAATGCCTTTTTACACCATGTCCTACTTTTTGTAACAATTGTCCTACTTGTAAACGGGCCAAATATTTTTAGACAGCAGGAAGGTTGCTGGTGGGAAAATCTAATCCTGCCCTCGGAACAACAGGCCTCGCTTGAGGTTCGCATGTTCAAGCAAAGAATTTCAAGGCAGGAGCGACTGTAAAAGTGAGAAAACACAATATGCTGATTTGCACATCGCAAAACTCTTCGCGAGGTTGAGAATGTCATTGAAGATGCCTCACAGCCATGTTGATTCATCGATCGTTTGCACTGTTGAGTCAATTTGCCAAAGACTCATTCTCTTTTTTTTCAAGAAGACAGGATTTGAAAATGGGTTTTCGAAAAAGAAATATCCACCCAATCCAATGATGTGTTTTTATTGGATTTTATTTTGGTTGCGTACCTTGGTTTGCTCACACTTCTAAAAATACTTTCTGAAATAAACATTGGCTGGCCTGGCACAGAAAGATCCAACCCACGTGCAGCCAGCTGCTTTCTTTTTGCATTGAACTCTCACGACACGCATATTTGGAATTCCTTTCCTCACTCTTTCTCTCCGTTGGCTCCTGCAGATGTGTTGAAAAAGTGATGATTCGAAAATTGAAAACACATCTGCTGCAGTTGAAGAAACAGCATTCAGCTCTGAGCAGAGTGTTGTTATTCTCCATTGGATTGGAAGTGTCTGTGCATGGTTTTCTTGTTTTGTTTACGTAGGTTGTACCAGAATTAATGGAAGTTGGCTCATTGTCTTGGTATTCTGCAAGCAATTTTGGCAAATTTTGGTTTGCTTAAATACATACATCTATGGTGGACATTTATGCCAAAGGACAACTTTATCAGCCTTCTGATACTCAGTACAGGGAGGCTTGAATTCAGTGTGTTTTGTGCTCTGAAGAAAAAGCAAGGATTTTTCAAAGGTGGAAAAACAATTCAAACAATTCAATGGCATAGATCTCGAAGATTATGGAACTCAAAATCCTGCCATTTTGGAGGCAGTATATGGTGGCCAGTGTCTCTCATTTTCCACTGGTGTTTGGATAATTCAACCATTGTCCTGTGTTACAGGGTGGTTCAAAAATGACCCTCAATCACAAGCTAAAAGTCAGATTGTGAACGAGCGAAAAATGCGTGGTGCACAGAGGCAGTGGAAGATGACGACAGAACAACTGCAGCTGATTCAGCCCCAAACATCCTTCTGTCTGCTGGCTTGATCTGAAGCATTCTCGGTTGAAAGGATTTTTCTAAATTCTGTACCAGAATGGCTCAGTCGGCTCGCAGAATCAATGAAAAAAGACCCCAATGAAAATATTGCCATCATAAAATCCAAAATTTTGGGATACCCCGCAGAAGGGAAAGATGGTTCTCACAAGACATTCACAGGGACACCTGACCTCGGCTTGTACAACTCTCGCCTTTTTACAAAATTCAAATGGGCAATGTCAGGACTGCAATTTTCCTCTGTCCGACCCTGGTCAAAAGCACAAATTCAGAGGCAAAAAAGAGCCCACTTTGGAACAACGTGGAACATCTGATAGTTGCATGAGAAGGGTGGAAATTTGCATCGATGTCAAGGAAGAATGCCTCCAGTGATTTTAGGATGTGAAATTGATTAAAGTTGTTCCCAAGGCATTTGAGGATGCAACTTCCATTAATTCTGGTACAGCCCACGTAACACTGCGGTTCGATATTAAAGTGTTTCGGACTTTGAACAGTGGAAACTCAATAAAAATGACGACTGGTCGCGCTTTAGAGCAGTTCAGGAATTTTTTGCAACTGACCGCTGAACAGTTCAGTTTGACAGTAAATAGAGTTGTGGACCAAAACTGGCTGTAAAAAACTGTCATACGTATATGACGAGAAAATGATGTTGTCAGCTATTTGAAGCTTCTCGCATGATCTTCAAAAAACTGCCAGAAATGGATGGCATCAGCTCAAAGATGCAGAATGCATTTGCACAAAAAAGTTTCGGGGTTGTGGCAGCATGTCAAAGATACGGTGAACTAAAATTGTTCGGAAGCTTGCGGAGGGCATGACAGGCTGGTGGTGCTGGTAACCTCCGGTACAATAAAAACCAAGGACAAAAAACTAACTGGATCGATTTCAACGTCTGTAACGGCATCCTCCTCAACAGCAACTGAACATTCGCGATGTTCAGTTGCTGTTGAGGAGGATGCCGTTACAGACGTTGAAATCGATCCAGTTAGTTTTTTGTCCTTGGTTTTTATTGTACCGGAGGTTACCAGCACCACCAGCCTGTAAGGTGAACTGTGCAAAGTTCAACCAGGGTTCAACTGGCATTGTTTCATGGTAGTCTTCAATTATTGTTCCTCTCACACCAGTGGGGGTTTCATGGTAGCATTCACTTGTTCATCCCACACAGTGGGGTTTCATGGTAGCCTTCACTTTTTCATCCCACATGGGGGTTTCATGGTAGCCTTCACTTGTTCATCCCACATGGGGGTTTCATGGTAGCATTCACTTGTTTATCCCACACTAGTGCGGCTAGGCCCTGGCGGCCCAGCATCCTTTGGTTGTCACCTGATGGCACTGTGGCCACAGTATATTTTCAGAATAATTTCAGAACAGTTCGATCTTCACGTTTGAACAGGATGATCACAAACAATTTTTGTTTCGCGTCATTCATTAGCAAGGGGGTAGCAGGCTCCTTTTCCGAAATTTTTTGAGGACCACAATTTTGCACCCAGAATGATACCTAAATTTTCAAGATTTCTTTGACTTTTGTCCCCCATGGAGTTACCACAATTTTTCCATCCAGAATAATCCCCAAATTTTCAAGATTTCTTCTACTTCAGCCCCCCAGTCAGGAAACCCATTTGAATTCTGCAACGGACCTTTGTATCGGCAGTGCCCTTCTTCCAGAGAACTGGATCCGCAATTTTTTCACACTTCAACTTCTCACAAGAATGTCTCACGTGGTTTAAGTGCAAAAAAAAACGGCTTAACCATGGAAAGTAATTTGATGTGCCAGGCAGTCAGCGTCTTGAGACTCCAATTCCTTCAAGAGGCGCCAAAGTGATTTTGATGGACTCTGCGGCATATCGCCTTGGATTCTGGTCACCTTCTTTTGGCACTTGGCAGTGGGGGGCACACGGAAGGTTCTACCGGAATTGGAAAGGCCCAAACTCTCCGTCTCCCTGAACATGGGACCAAATTCAATTCAGCAACAACACAGCATGGTTCGTGGAGCATCGATTCTTGGAAATGTTCAGTGGGGCTTTGTTGTAAAAGAGTGTCAAATTTATGTCCACCCGAACGAAACCAGAACTCCTATTTCTATCAAACAATTGAAAAATCTCATGTATTGCAAGGGCGTTCAAGGTTGAGAGATGAGAAAGAAAAATAACGAGATATTAAGTGCACTGTGAAGTGCGTTGAGGAGGCAAATGGTGGCTGGAGCGCAGGGGCACGTCGGTGTGGAAGCAAGTCAATAATTTTTTAAATTTTTTGAATTTGAATCAATAAGACTGTCCAACAGAGGGGGAATCGATGGTAAAAGGGGGCGGAAGGTCTGCTTGTGGAATGCAGACACCCCCTAATACCAAAAATTCATCCGTCAGCTTAAGCGTCACGAAATGTTAAAGTAAAAATTGCGTAGGAAGCTGTTCTTTTTTTACAAGCCCTCACCCACTTCAAATTGTTTTTTTTGTTATCCCTTTTTCATCTATCTTTTATTGCAACCAGTTTTGAATCATTTACTGCCCCATTTTTTCTCACCACTTTGGGACCAATATAATTCCACAAATGGGTGATTTTTGTGATTACAAGCGACGCAGCACTCGTTCATGGCGACCAGCAACATGCACTGTGGATCATCTCAAGGAAATTTTGGTCGACAAATCCTTCCAAAGTTATTTGATACCGCATAATGCTTACGACGAAGTGCATCCTGGCATCTTCATTGGTGATGCGTAAGTTCGATATTGATGTTTTCTGGCGTGAAGTGAAATTCTTTCGCGAATGATTGCAAAAATCGTGAGAGTTTAACAAAACCAGCAGAATGATAAGAAAAAAATTAGTTTTCAGTCCGTTTTCTTCTGTTGCAAGAGTTGCAGCTGTCTCCAGATCTGAGAACATCACACTTGCAAATGAATCTGCAGACCAGAAGCTTCTTCATGCCCGGTGCAAGCAAAGGAGTGAGCAGGCCGGATCATAAAATGGAGGAGTTGAAATGCAAATGGCCGATGATCATCAAGCAGGATGCATGTATGTGTACAGGGGTAAAAATATAGTGCAGAAGCAAATGGGCAGCAACACACGCAACGAAATGGGTTAACAAGGCAACTTTGCAAAGGTTAAAAGTTTATCACTTTTTACCTTTGCTGTAATAATGTGGCACTTTTATTTCTGCTTGGATAATGGAGGCAACAGTTAAATTTAAAAAAAACGTGGATACTTTTATACAGGGTGGTTTTTTTAAAAGTATCACTGGTTTTCGGCTTTGCGGTGTAGTATTTTGGCCACGAGTTGCGTTTTTGCTGCCACAGCACTAATGGACGGGCGAAATTGCTCACGTGTAAACAAGCCTTAGAACACCTGCATATTTTGTCAGCTTCACGACCAACTCAAAGATTTTCATCAGCCTTTAATTTGGGGAGAAAAATGAGCATGGAATGAAAACAAAAAATTCCACTTCCAGAATGCATGACGGATCACCTCTACAGATCAATGAAACATGGTGTCACCGAAATCATTTGCGTAAAAAAACCATAAAACAAAAGCATAAATTCAAGGTTGAACTTTACCATTGACATTTATCGGCGCATTTTCAACCGCTGCATGTCAAGCCGCCGCCACTCCATTGCTGCAGCATCTGCCGCATCGGCTGCATTTCGAGCTGCCACATCCACCGCATGTTAAAGTGACGAAGCAGGGATTCTCAACTTTTTGGTTGTTTAATATTCGAATCACGAGTTATTCTTGCTTTCTTTCTTGCACTCACTCGGAGTGACTTTTGAGCGACTCTTTTTCTCACATTTGAGCGACTTTTTTTTTTCTTTGAACGACTGCGTAATAAATGGCAGAAATCACGGCACAAGATGAGCGGATGCGGTGGCTGGAGATGGGGCGGATTGACGTGCGGCGGTTGATGATGCTGCGACTCAAGATGCGCGCCGGTAGTTGCCGATTGTAAAGTTTAACCAATTTCAACTTAGGCCTGTTGAATTTTTACACATTTCTTTACAAATGGCGTGGCTCAGATTGCTGACTTGTGTGCAAATGTTTTTGCAAGCCTTTGTTTGGCATTGCACCCTGCCCTGTGTTATGGCACCTGAATCACGTTGGCGCAACTTCCAACACCGCGACCATGCAACGCCATTGACAATAAGAATCTTTTCGGCAACAGGCAGAAATTTTGTTGAATTCTGCCCATTCATTATGATTCTTTGAACCATGGAGTCGTGTTTTTGAAGTAAAATGGGCTAGTTCGGGCAAAACGAGCTCGTCATTCATTCTCTGAACTGAGAAGGGTTTATCGTAACACCCTGTGCTCTGCTCGAACCTCGATTTACTCGACTCTCAGGCAGCGGACGCTTCGATTCTTGGTCTGCAGCACACCTGCATGCACGTGCGTTCATTTGCGGCGATTCACTTCAAACTTGTCGCTGGCTTCGTGCCAAGCATCACTTCGCGCGTGCTATGATTGGAGCGGAAAAATTAATGCAGCATTCATTGGCCGGTCAAATTGAACATCATTCATTGTGGAAAACTTTTCCGATAGCCGAACACGTGTTTCGGTGATATGGGCCCACTTGAAAATGCAAAATATTTCTTGCAGATGCAAGTTTGGAGTTGAAGCATGTTGCGCGAGATTATGACTCACTAAGGAGCATTTACACGGTCGAACTCTGTTGTCGAATTTGTGTGAAAAGGTACTGTCGATGAAAACGAGATTTTTGAAGTGAGCTCACTGAAATCTGATAAGAGTGATACTTTTAAAATATCCACTCTGTATTTTTCCACCTGTACTCAAGCATGCAAACATTGGGAACTTCGTGGACTTTCACTTCATTGCAGGAAGCCCAACTTCCTCGAATTCATTGAATTTCAAACAAAAAAAATTGTGTCAAGTTCTTCAAAATCCTGGAATTGTTTTCTGTAAAGTTGAAGAGAAGCCCTCTTGAAATCCTCGATTTGAATCCACTGGAAAAATGGTAAATTCCTTACACCTAGATCTGACATCGGAGCTCAATAATTAATTTGAATGGAATGCGTAAATGTGCTTCTGCATAATATGTAACAGCCCAGAATACCCATTTCGAGTGACCAGTAAAATAGCCCTGATAGTAATCTTGCCTGCAATCTCAATTCAGGCACAACTGAATATATTCAGGGTTGCCAGCCATTTCCCAGATCTCAATTCCCTGACTTTTCCAGGTCCGTTGCCAGGAAATTCCAGGCCCTTTTCTGGCCCGATGTCTCATAAAACTTCCAATTTTCAGGATTTTCATGAAAGAATGCCAAGAATTCCACAGCTTGATGAAAACCATTCATTTTGAAAAAGAAGCAAAAAAGCATTTTTGACAAAAATTGGCTCGAATGTTCCAGAACAGAGGCTCAAACTGAGTAATATGACTGGAAAAAATCCCTTTTGGCATTTCGATTTCCCTGACTTTTCCAGGTTTCGCAGCAAAAGCCCTTGAAATCCCTGACTTTTCCAGGTTCCCCAGGTTTTCCAGGTCGCTGGCCCTGATATACACTAAACCCAGTTGTTGTTAGCATGTGCCTGTTTCAAGGGTGTAAATTTTTTATTTTGATTCCCTCCAACCAACAGATCCACAGCTTTAAGCACACACATTCTTCGAGACCTCGGAATAACCCACGTTCTAAACGCAGCTCAAGTCAATTCCGATGTGGCCATCAATGCAAAGTACCATTCCGCAAACGGAGACGCGTCGTCAGAGAGCAATAATTATGTCGGTCAGGTCAAGACGTCAGCGGCTTATTACAAGCGGGCAGGCATCTCCTCGTTCCTGGGCGTTTCAGCATTTGATATTGTCACATACGATTTGAGCAAATATTTTGAACTGGCTTCAGATTTCATCGAAGATGCCTTGAGAAATGGAGGTAAGTGGATGTGCGTTGCCTCGGTTGTGTCTTGAATGTGTGGTGGTGGTATTTTCAATTTTGCCAAAGTTGTTGAGGTTCTTGAAAAACATAAAGTCTTATGTGGGTTTCACAACCGGAGGTTTTTTCTTTTTTTTTTTTTTGTACAGTTCAGTCAATGTTTGAGGACTGACAAACAAAAGTTGAAGGTCACTTCTTGCGTTCATGCAAATGATGGGCGAAGATGATGCAGACTTTTTTCTTTTTTTTTTTGTACAGTTCAGTCAATGTTTGAGGACTGACAAAGAAAAGTTGAAGGTCACTTCTTGCGTTCATGCAAATGATGGGCGAAGATGATGCAGACTTGAGCTGATGCCTTCAATCTTGGTTGAGATGACAACAATGGCTGGACTCATCGTTGATAACCACAACTGACTTAGCATAATCTCATCCGCAACAGTCTCTCAAAACTTAACTTCATTTTGGAGTGCCAACTGCACAGTCTGAGGGAATCTCTCGCGTTTCAAAATAATAGTTGCAACAGTGAAATTAAACAAAAAACAGCAACCCACAGGTTAACTGTCAAAGTGAGATTTTCAAAGTTCGAGGGAGTCCTCTCCAATCCGTTGATGCTTGGTTAGTTCTGAGGGATAGTCCTCACTATCCATCTGATGATATCTTGTTGAGGTGAGACAGTGGTGGTAATTAGCTGAAGAGATAAGCCACTTCAACTGCATCAACAACTCTAACGATGTTCATCAACGACACTAACACAATATTGTTGGTCTTGGCCTTGGTGATGTCGACATTGTTCTATTCGGCTGAAAATACTGAACATGCACTGTCCCCTTCACTGTAGATTTCTTTGTCATTTCTCTCTGAAGGACTTTTTTCTTACATTTTTTATTCCTTTGCAAGATTTTGCCAACTTGTATTTTTTTCTCATTGTTTGACATTGATTTTCTTAATGACTGTATGCTGTGCATACTATTTTTTTTTAATCAGCTGATCCCATGTGCATTTTATCTTCCACCCAAACATTTTGTGGATGTCTTTGATGATAAATAAAAATAAATAATAAGGACTGACTGTTCTGTCTGATCTCTGAAGGCTTGCAAAACTGCCCAGTTTTTGAAAAAAAAAAAATCAAAATTCATTTCTTTGCACTGCTCGTTTTGCACAGACCACGATTCACAGCTTCTTCTTTGAAATCCGTATTCATGACCTGTGATCGCTTTTTCTTCTGTTTGTGATCACTGTTTTTTGCTGCCCTTCAGCCAATCTGGTGACACATTTTGAACAATTTCCATACAAAATTCAATAGAGTAGCTTTGGCCATTCTGTATCAGAATGATTACCGATGATTACGATGTGGATGATTGCAAAGTGATGTGGATGGATGCAAGATTGTTGGAAACCACATTGATGGAATGAGTTGGAAATATGAAACGATCCTGTGGTCACAGGAAAAAGCATCTGCTCAATAATAAAACGGTTCTTCTTCCATGGCATCCAACCCCAGCTCCAATGCGACCTCTATTTTTAAGAGTTGCTTGAATTGGACGCTCTCAATTATTACGAAGGTCGGTAAATGAGTTTTGAAAGTTGACCCCAAAAATTGAAAAGGAACGATTTACATTGAGTGTACTTCCAAAAATCAAGAAACATGTTCTTTTGGAACATTCTTGCAAATTTTCAGCTATCATGCTAGTTTCTGGAAAAATATGGTCTTACGAAAGCAGTTCATCTGAATTGGCTGATTTTGAAAAGTATTTGACACGAAGAAATTGCATCCCTGCCACGCCCTTACGAATTTTCGGAAAAGGTCAAAAGCGGCGCGGTGCATGTCCACATGTACCTTGACGATGGGTGCCAAGAACAACTTTTTTCTTCTGCAGGGCATCCATATTTTCTTCACTTTATGTGATGATGGACTCCGTCAATGACTGTGGTCCTCTGAATGTGAGAGCCACATGGACTCATTTTGGTGGGGTTTAAGAAGACGCCCGTCATGTGTGTCGCAATTTGGTCCAGTCGTGCGATTGCATGATGTTTATGAAGGATGCCAACCAACTCCACCCCAACTAGCATCGAAATCCATATCGAAATTGCACATACTTGGTGGGAGTTGACGAGGAAAAACCGTTTGGTGATGCTCAATTTCATTCATTCAAACTGCGTCAATTCCTTGCAAGAGTTTATCCATCAGCAAAATTAAGTTTCATCACATTTGTTTATTCCCTGCTGATACTTCTGAATAGCCACAGTTGAATAATTTCATGTTTTCTTTGCGCACGAACTTGTTTATTTTCCTTTCTGCTCAATGGTGTTTTGGACAGTTTGCCTGAGACACCATTTGATCCAAATCTTCCGGAGTCTTCTGTAATCAGGGTAGATTGCTGAAACTGTGCCACAGAATAGGCACTTATTGGAGGCAAAATCGCCAGCAGGTGCGCTCTCACTATGTGGAACCACTTTCTTACACCATCGATATTTTGTTCCGTTCGTGGCTGGTATTTTCACTCCATAATAAGGGTTGTCTTTGAAACACCCTGTACCACTTTGGGATTGTTCAAACCACCAACCGGTAGCTGCAAACAGGGGTCACTGACCCTTGTGAACAACGACTAAAGTGGCCTGGATTTTGGTGGCTTATTCTTGGGGAGACATCTGAATGAATAATTCTGAATTGTCAACGCTGTTTCAGAACAACCATGCTTTTTTGGCAGAGTAAAAACCGGAACATTTTTAAATGCCTGTATCTAAGTATTACAGAGGCTGATTCAGATTCCCTTTGGAACATTAGTCAAAAAGGGTTGGCGTCGCAAGTGACCAAAAAATCACTGAAATCGGCTGAACGCCAGCCAAGCTCTGGGCCAACTTGCCAAACTCATTTACCGACCCACGTAATGGCTGATTCTGCTTTCAAACAAAAGATGGTAAACATTTACCCACCGCATAAACCAGAACCCACGAAGGTTGTTCAGTAGGTAAGCAAGCTTTTTGGATTATGGTTTATGTTGTTGCATTTTAGCAACATGTGTTGAGTTTTTGTCAGTCTGATCGCCACACCCATGCACCAGTCACCTGCAATTCAAATTCATTTTAAATATTTGTCATCAACCGATTCCTGTTAACCCAGTCTTTTTTTTTCGAATCTTGTGTGATTTTAGGCCGTGTGCTGGTGCACTGTCAACAAGGAATCAGTCGATCTGCTACTTTGGTAATTGCCTATCTGATGCTGAGATGCAACATGTCAGTCCAGGAAGCTATTGCGGCTGTTCGGTAAGCATAAAACATATCCGCAAAAATAAGGAAAAGCTGTATCTCTCTTCTACCATTCACAATATGAGCCATTCTGCACGGACAGATGTGATGCTGTTCTATCAGGCTTTTGAAATGAAGGACAAAATGCACTGAACCAAACAACCTCTTTTTTCTTGATGCAGTGTGTTATAACTAACATCAAAGGACATCACTTCTAAAGTGGCAAAAGTGTGAAGTTTGTAGTCGATTAAATTAAAACAAAAAAAGAGGCCACAAAGCGGAAATTTAGATGATGAACACAATGCGATGTTTCATCCCGTCGGATGCGAGGCTTTAACAAGCACAAAATTGTTGGCCTGTAGGGGCGAAACGTCGCATTCATCGAAACAAGAAAAATGCAACGTCGCATTCATCTAAACCAGAAAAAAGCCCGTGGCGAACCGCCACCACCGTGGGACCCTGGCAAACAAAAAGGTGGAACAACAAAAAGATGAAATTGGTGCAACAAAGTGTGCTGAACAACCGGGCCTAAGAGTCGAACAATGCATGGCCAAGAATAACAGACAAAAGCTCTCAGAAATCCTTCTCCTTTTCGTCCGCAGTTGTTGTGTTGCATGTTGTTGCGTGTTGCCAATTTTGACCACACTGTATGCGCCTTTGCAGCGTGAGAAAGCAAAGAGAGAAACGACTTCAGGGAGGCGCAAGCAGAATTCCCTCTCTGCTTACCTGCTGCCCCTCTCCTCTCCCTGCCCGCTCTCTGTGAACCCGCTGCTGCGTTGTGCGAACAGAAACAAACAGAACAGAAGCTGCTGGCTTGTCCGAATCTCTCCTGTCTTTGTCCAACAGCGACCCCTGCCTCCAAATGCATTCGCAATGGGATTTCGGTGTTTATTACACCCACCTGACAGGCCATCTTAATCGAGGAAGATTTGGGATTGCGTCAGTGCTTACAAGTGTGCCAGAAAAATGGCTGAAACTCATTCTCCCGAAAAATGCGCCTGAAGTATTTTAGGGCACATAGTCCGTCAGTCTAAGTCACCCAGTAATTGGGGTCCAACCATAATTACTGGGAGGCAGAGCCCCTTAGAAGCTCAAGAAATTTTGAGATTTTGGTGTTCATTTTTGGTGCAACACTAGCATTCCTGCGGCCAAATTTCCCAGCAGGGCAAGCCAAAAGCACAAGCAAGCCAAAGAACGGCAAGCAAGCCACTGGGGAGCCGTTTATTTGTCTGGGGCCTTTGCACCCCTGAATGATGCTCCTGATGAAGGGAAAAAAAGCACCAAG